>JACXGK010003375.1:0-12656 GCA_016801125.1 Novumbra hubbsi | reverse complement strand
GCCCTCATAGCAAAAGATAGAACATGAACATGAGCCTGTTGATGGAAACAGACGGTGGACAACCAGAGAAAATCCAGATGTTTGATTTAGCTGGTTGGTACATTAGGCGGATGGTGTTCACACTTTAGTGCCAGTTGAATGGCGTCAAAAGGTTATACCGTTCCCACGCGCACAAACAGACCATGGGGGAGGGGGGGCTGGGCATCGGCCACTGCCCTCGTCCCCTCAGACTCAACAAGTGCCCTTTTTGGTGGATCTCCGGCCTGCGTTGCGCCACTCGCTCCTACGGGCACGCGCCGTCTTCCCGTTGCCCTACTCTACCGACATCCGGTCCTTTTGCGCCATGTATCCGGGGGGCACACATTTCTTTTCCCATTTCGGCACACGCCCCTCTCTTTGCTTTGGCCTTTACACCCTAAATGTCACGGCCGCGTGTTCCCGGTGGACCAGCGAGCTCACCTAGTGTGCCTGTGAGGGTTTGTGGATCAGTTGCAAAGTAATGACATAGTTTTGTACAGAAATGATTTCTCTTTAACAAATCCTGGGTATATTCATGTATATACATCAATAATGAAGGTCTAAAAGCACTTTTTGAAATTGCTTCATCTTCCCTCCGAGCACAAGACTAATAAGCAAAACATGTTGAAAACAAGGCAACAGTGAACATGTCTTACCCCACGAATGGTGCACCGCCCCTCACCCAATATGGTAGATCAGTAATTCCTCTATTACAAAATACACAATTTTCCGCAGTTTAAAAATCTGTCAAAATCAAACATGGTGTTGGATATTTTGTGGTTTAATAAGACTCATATCTGTGATCTGTGTGCCAAATGTAATCCATCTTAAAACAGATCAAGAGATAAACATCTACCGTTATAGCGCCACCGTGTGGTCGATATGAAAGTTCCTGTACAGGTTCAGTCAAGCTAGTATTTCGAATATGTACTAGATTTTGTTGCTTTCTAAATATTCTTGACTGATTGATATGCATTTTTGTGCCAGAGCACGCCCACGTGAATGTTTAGAGGTCAATAGCGACCATCTTGATTTCGTAAAAATGTTGCGTTGAGCGTTCTTTGTCCATAGACGTTGCATATCAAGTATTGTACAGATGGTTCATTCACTGCCAAAGGAGTAACATAAACAAGTGTTGGGAAATTCATCATGGCCGAGCAAATGGGTTCTTGAGGCAAATTGTCTGTGTTGAAGAGACAAATTTCATGACTTTATCCAAACGGGTGAGAGGTGTGAGCCTCCAGTTTTTGTCTGCTGACAGTTCCACCAACCCTATTGCGTAATATATAAATAACAGGGCAGGTTGAGTTTCACTTTAAATATATTCATATATATGAAGGACCTTTATACATTTTGCAATGCTTCTACATCCATCTATTTTTGCCAAAGTTTCTGGGTCTTCATGTTCCACTCATCAATGTTCAGTTACATTATATTACAGTACAATGATCAGTTCTCAACTTTTTACAGTGGGAAACCTGTGTGCGTTATGAATACTTGTAGAGAACCATAATATATTGCACATGACAGTTCACTCTAAACTCACTTTGTTATATGCTTTCAGATGTCAAATGGAATCTAATGTTTATTTGGGATGAATAATTGTGTGTCTGTTAAAATGGCTAGTATTATAGTTTAGAGCAATGTTGCAAGCTGTCTTCCGAGATGTAATTTAATTTGTACTGGCATCACATGTACAGTAAATGCTAATGTTTTGTGAACTTTATACTGTTAATTTAATTATTTAAGAGATTTATCAATTTATTTTATTTGATACTGTTTGTTTGAACTGTGTGGTTTTACCATTGTAAATATTTAAACTTTGTATACTGATTGTTTGGTTCAATCTTTTTTTGTGTTATTACAGAAATGACATTGAAAGATAGGACTTGAAATACATTTGCACTAAGCTCTGTGGTAGTTAAAGGAGCTTTATAGCATGACCCTTTAACCCAAAAACGAAACTATACAATAAAGCAGACTACAGTATTCACACAGTGTGATTAAGTCCCCATACAGTAACAACTGTTACATACAGTATTTAACTTAATTACATTTGGAAACTGAACTGATCATCATTGTCATTGTAAACTAAATAATATATTTTCCTATGCGCCATTTCTGCTGGCTTGTTATCAAAGTAGCTTTGTTATAATGTGCATTGACTGAGCGCATGAATGAGATTGATGAGGCTTACAAGAATAAGGGGGAAAAAACGCTAAGATGAGACTTTGACATTTTGAGGGACTGGAGATTCTAAGTGTTCCTTGTTGTTTTTGGGATGTAGTCTAACACAGCGTCCACATTCCCACTAAAGAAGTACTACAGAATATGTAAATAGTGTATCACCATTACCCGGCCCACAGTAGGGCAGTTTACAGATTTGGAGGGCTAAAGTGGTGTGGGGTTAATAATCACCATGGAGACAAGGAGCAGTGAATCATCTCCCATCACTTCTTGTGACACGCCTCTCATTATTGTCATGTCTGATTGGATCCCTGAAGCCATTCAAGGCTATTCTCTTTTTGGAGAAGTTTAAAAGTACAGTACAAGAAAAAAAAAAGTGTTAATTCTGTAATATAAAAATTGGCATGCATACACAAAAAGCATGTTTTGAGATAAAAGCTTGCCAGACCAGATACTCCATTCCCCAACAGTAGGTAACCTGTGTGAAGTATCACAACTAGAAAAATGAATCTGATTATAATATCTCCTGCTTGGTATTCGTAAGCCTATCGTTCGAAATCTTTATATGGGACCTTGCATGTCCTCCAGACCTATACAAAATCTTTGTTTACCCTTCACTTTAATGTTTTTAATTAATATTCAAAACGTTTGATCCATTTTGTACTATTTCTTAAAAAGTAGTCTGTGTACCTCTTTACCATGGTGTAAAACATGAAACAATAAATGCTGCATGCAGCCGGAAACATTGAAATGGAAAAACCCTGTTGTTTGTTCTGTCAGAGTTGCATCGCTTTTATTGATTCGAAGTAATCCTTCATAACAATATTTATGGTGGGGTTCTTCACCCTCTGTCAACACAGGAAAATACATTTTGTTTAAAATAATTCAAAATTCTGCTACATATAGGACCACGCCAGATCATGTGACAAAAAAAGGAAAGGAGATTAACAACCAAATGATTAGAAACGTCATTGTCCGTATATTAATGTTCCTTCTTCTTGCTTCTCCTGATTGCCACTTTGTTGAGGTGCGTCTGCCTCCACCTCTGTCTGGTCCATCGGCCTTGGCTGGGAAGCACCTTGTGGAGGAGGTTGATATTGGCATACTCACTTCCCATCAGCATGCTGTCGTCACCTGGGAATCCAGCACCAGGGGGCGCTGCACTGCACCCTCTACTCGCACTACTACTCTGGGCCCTCAATGGCACTTTTCTGTCGGACTTGGAATTGCTCCATGATGCTTTGAGAGTCATTTGCTGGGTTTCCTCAGGTTTGTAATCCAGGTCTACGGCTTGATTTGGAGGGGTCGGGGTTGCGTACTCACTGCAACGGGACATGCTCAGCTCTGACAGAGTTTCCGTGGCAGGTGCTGGCTCAGCTTCATAAGTGGGTAGGGGGTTATGGTCAGAAAAAGCTTTGTCAAGACCTGACAAGGTGTGTCCGATCCTTTCAGCAGTATCAGCCATGTCCCCATGAGGTGAGGACACAAGTGTGTTAGATTCCAGAACAACGGTTGAAGACTGTAGATCAATGAGAGAAATGTTGGCACCATCAGCGGAGAGATAATTTGTTACTCTTACAAACTCTTTGTTCTCAATTTCATCTTCAACCGCTTGGCCACGGGCGTCTGATTGGTTCTCTGTCTGACTTTTAAGCCGGCAATGGTCAAGGTCACCAAAGAGATTATCAAGGTCGGGGAAAACTGCATGGTCCAGGTCATTTCTGACCTCTTGGCCTGCTTCAGGGTCCTGTCCTTGTGAATGGAGGTCCGTTTCACCTTTTACCATTTCATCATTTTCGGGATCAAGGTTAGGATTCGGGACAGCGAAGAGACTGACCCGGTGTCTTTGTGCAATGTTTTGAGCCTGCCACTGAACTGATGTCAGTGGCCATGTGGAGATCCTGACCATGACCTTCTGTGAACAATGAACTTCGTTGTGTTCCGGGTTCAGTTTGGCTGTGTCAGCGCCGATCGTAAGATACTGTATGGTCTCAAAATCCTGGGCTTCAGGGATGGTGTTTCTTTTGCTATCTTGCAGATTCGGAGTTCCATCGGCATCGATCTCAAGTCTGTCATTTGCCGGAGTCACTTCATCAGAAAGGTCCTCTTTTCGTGTCAGGTTTCCATCTACCAGCCGCTGGGGCTCGTTTCCAGTTACTTCTTTGTTGAATTCTTCCGCTGAGGCATCCATACCGTCAAACGGGCTAGCTCTCCTAGTTTCTACGTTGAGTGCCATGACATCGGTCTCCGCCCTCTGCGCTTCTCTCCCTGCGCAACAGAACACAGCGGTGGAGAGGACGGCATCCGCAGACTTGGCTCGGACTCCAGATCTGGAAGTAGTCATAGCGAGCTCCGGGTCTCGTTTAGCCGTGACCGAATCTGCCTCTCTGTGGAGCGCGCTCCTTGAAATGTCGGCGTCTTTGGCCGTCAACAAATTGGGTTTCACCTGCTTCCTGTCTCGTTTCCTCCTCCAGACTATAGCCAGGGTGCCTGCCACAGAGAGCAGGACACTCAGCACCACTGAAAGAGAAGCACCAAGGAGTTAGCGAGGACACGGACAAAAGCACCGCACTTAACAAGCACAGATTGAGACACGCCTTTCTTCCAACGACGTCTACAGCTTTAATCCGGTTCCTGCCTATTACTGCAGCAAGGGTCGGGACAGCGAGGGCCGGGTGGTATGGGTGGTTGTCCCCCGGGGGCCGCGGGGGAGGCTGAGGCGTGGGGTGAGGCGGGAGGGGCCCACACTCCGATACGTTCAACACAGGCTGGCCTCTCAGTGCGGCAGGGCTGGCGCACGCCACCTCCATCCCTCTCTCCAACAGGGAGGAATTCTGCAGGCCTGGGCACAAACAGTAGAAATGTCTAGAATATCTCTGCGGGTTGCGCAGGGAAGGTTAGTTTTCCCCATAATAAAACTGTTGATCTTAAAAGGTAGACATTGAATTCAAAGCAATTGCGGCGATAAATTCCCCTGCAAAATGACACAACCTGCTAGTAGATGCCCGTTTGTCTATAGGTAACCGTGAAAAGGGGGAGCGGCATTGGGCTAAGATCATTGACACTTCGGGACCTTGGGACTAGAAGGTTCTGTCTGCGCAAAGCATAGTTCTGAGGTATTGAGCATCAAAGTTCACATCCCTGATCTCAAAACGTTTTTTAAATGAATACTTCTTACATGATATTGTAGTTTATTCAAAACCCACGCTTTTCTAGATGCACGGGTCAAGTCAACTTAAGCAACTATAGGAAACCAAATACTTTGACCAGACTACTTTTAATGTAATTACATGGTGGTTCATACAGAGAGAACAACTCCAAGATGAAAGACACAGTTTCTTCAACAACAGCCAACTTTATAACTTTGCACAGGTTAGACCCCTCCCGTCACCTTTTTCAGAGGCACTGACGGGAAAACTCAACTGAGAACAAAGGCTCCTTATGTCCTCTTAAGCCACGTAATCAATACAAAATGGATGATCTAACAAATGGTTACAAACATATAAGCACATTAAACTTACACAAATAACTAATTATGCATTTATAAATAGGCTTATGGATTGGCATAACACAATGTATGCTCTACAATAACCCATTAAGATCCTCACTCTAAAGATACCTAAAGTGCAGAGTTTTAAAATCTTAAGACATTAGTAAATCAGTTTTATTAAGGGGGTGCTAATTAATCTTAAGGCTTGCTAGCTAACTATAGAGGTAGGTATATTGCTCCACGGCAAACCATATTTCAATGTTTCTACTTAAATAGCAGATCGCTGAAGAGTTAGGAATGGAGCTAGATTGTATAGCTACTTACACCACATAATTGTTGCTATCTAAAGGCTAAAACTATCAGATGAATTACTGTCATCATTAAACAAAGATGTGAGAACTTCATCTACTTTTAGATTTTGGACAGTGTTTCTTATAGGCCTGCATGCCTGCATTACTGCCTACACTAGCCTAGACTGTGTTTCTGATTGGTGCATTGGTATTTTTTGCAGGCTTGTGATTGGGTTGCAGATAGAACTCTAAAGAACCAAGCTGAACTGGGTTTATGCAGATAGAACTTATTTTGATAAAAAATATAAAAGAACCCACTAAATATTGATTATATATGACTAACTCATTTTTGACAAGAATGTCAGATAGAACCTTCTAGTCCCAAGATCTCGGCCAGTCCAGCCAAACCAGCTCCATAGAGAGCAGCTTGTTTTGTTTTACAGTGGTTTCACCATCGCCCATGAATAGCATAACCATTTTTTCTTTCTGAACAAGGCAAAACAAACATAACATTCTACCATATATTCAACACGTTCACCTCAAAGCATTTTATCTCCAACCCTTAATAGCAAGTAACTTGTGGAGCATCACTGACCAACCTCGGAGGAAGACGACCAAGTCCTCCACTCCACAGGAACAGTTCCAGGGGTTCCCATCCAGCCTGATCCGTGTGGAGACGAGGGGGAGGAGGGCCTGGGGGATAATCCTGGACAGACCGTTATAAGACAGGTCCAATTGGGTCAGCCGTGTAAGGGAGCTAAAACTGTCAGGGCTGACAGCCTTGATCCCATTCCCTGACAAGTTTAAGAGAGTTAGGCCAGCGAGCCCACGGAAAGTACCTGTATTAATAAAATACCAAGAGCACTGTTAGCTTCAGAAACCTCTTTCAGCACAAAAAACGATATATTGTGCAAAGAGCATTATGGGTAATTCAGAAAATCATGCTACATTACCTGGACTAATAATTTGGATCCTATTATCAGACAGGTCCAAGCTGGAAAGGCGGGTTTGGTTGATAAAACTAGAAGCAGCAATGTGCTGGATCATATTCCCTGCCAGGTTTAGGTTTGTTAGGCCAGTGAATTCTAGCAGTGTGGATTCTTCTACAATCGTGATGTTGTTCTCGTTAAGAGTGAGATTCTGTAGGACGGCTGGCTGACTGAACCAGGCAGAGCTGAGCCGAGTTAAGACATTGAGGCCCAGATTGAGGGTTTTGAGGCTGTGGAATGACTGCAGGGCTCTGGATGTGACCCCAGAGATGCCGGCATTGGAAATGGTAAGGCGAGTCACGGTGTCCAGGTTTCTACTAATAAATACAGTGGAATTAAGCTCCCCAACTTTACTCACGAATAACATCAAGGAAGAAATGCCAGGCGGGTAACCTAAGATAAGAAAAACAATCATGTTGTGTAGCATTAAGCTTTGTTTTAGATGTTGCTGGTCGATGAAAATAGCACCAAATCCACTTTGAACATGGACCCACATTTACAGAATAAAACGAGTTTTTTGCGATGAGGCATTGTGGCATAGACCTACTTTGTGGAATCTCAGTACAGACGTAGGTATCTCCTTCCTGAGCACATCTCCCTGAGCACACTACACCCAGAACCCCACCCAGAACCAGACGGAGGCCCACAGCGGACACTGTGGGAACATGCTGCAACTGTAAGACCTGATGGGATACTTACCATTTGAAAATGTACATGTGTCCCAATTTGTGAAACACAAACTCACCGTTCATGACAAACTAGACGTGACCCCACACACCAGTGATGGCTCTTCCGTAAAATGCCTTCTCTTCAGAGAGAACTGTGGATTCTCTCAAATCGTAGAGTCTAGTGGCAGAATAGCAAACAGTCACCCTCACAGCTACTTTGTGTTGCTATGACAGATGTACGCATCTGTGTATATCTAGTGGTGTTCACCATGGTTATGAGCGGTGCCTCTCGAAGCTTTCCAGGCACGGGGGCCGCTGTTCTACTTGGTTGACGGAGGGTTAAACTTCTAGCACCAGGGAGGTCTATAGCACACCTCAACAACTCCTGGAGTTCATGTACGCTCATGACTTTGAGCTCAGCAGGAAAATGTTTATCACAAATTATATTCTGTATGTTAAACATGCAATAATCCCTCCATGTATAACTGGGTGAAGTGAATAGAGAGCATGCAAAAATATCTGAGTATGAATAGATGTTGAACTACCAAAGTGTTGATGTGATGTATGCTAAAAACATACAGAAAGATTTGTTCAACACATGAAAACCAAAAAATATGAAAAATGTGTTTTATTAACTATAACAATTTATTCCGTTTCAGTGCTTCCATTTTAAAATAAATAGATGGTATGATCTTAAAGAAATCAATGAACAGGGATGGAAAGTACATAAAAATAACAAACAATGATCACTGTGAAACAATCCTTTAGTAAACATAAAAACGCTTCTGGCTAATATACAATAAAACTTTTTTAAAGTTACCGAACGCAGCAAATTATAATCAAGTATTCTATGTGTTTTTGGAGACAGCAGGTATAGTAAAGAAAAGAAGCCTTTTTAGTTGACTAATGCTCAGTTTTAGTGTTTGTTTTCATTCGTAAAAGTTTAACCTGGAAATGTGCAGGAGATCCGTTTTTAAACGTATAGCGTCTACGGTTTGCGAAACACCTCGTAGGCCTGTCAGAAGAGGAATTCCACATTTCGCAATCAGCCTGTAAAGTGCACGTGCAACCCTTGTAGTGGATCTGGAGGCCTACATACAGCATCTAACGATAAGCACTTGGACAGACCGCGAGAATAAGAGAAGAGGGTGGCAGTGTTTGTTGACACCTTTCAGGAATGTTCTTTAATTATTGGTTGGTGGTTAAATAATGACCCCACAGTCCCACAGAGTAACCCATCATGAATATATTAAATACTGTCATTCAAACTGGTAGGAGGAGGACCAACACACTCTTGGGGGGGGGGGGTAGCAGGGTTATTGACCAGTCTGGTGGGTCGCTTGTGGAATAAAAGGAGAGTAGCTACATTGCATGATACAAGCCTTTGAAACGTGAACATGAGTGGGGTGCACCTTTATATGGAACACCACGTTCCCAGTGGAGAAACACAACTAGCTCTAACTAGCTAAATGTACATCCGATACTCACGCATGTTATGATGAAAAACACATAACATCAGCTTCCGATTACTGTCTAACCAACCACACTGCTCAATAACAAAAATAAAAGTAAGCGTCATGACAATTTGTACAGTACCAAAACCTAGTATTCATTGTCGAGCTTCGACCCCTCCTTTTAAAAAGGGTTAAAGGCGAGTAGTTTAAAACGACCATCATATTTCCACCAGACGGACATTGCTACGACAGGCGTTCGGCATTAAAAAGCGGTTGGAGTTTGGATTAACAGACAGTCGACATTACCACTATGATGCGTGAAAAAGGCCAGCGGACGGTCTGGAAGGACCCCACTAACAAATGGGAAACAGATCCAAGCAGCACATTGGACAGGAAAACTGGAGGCAAAGTTGGCAATTCTTGTCTGGTAGAACATTCTAGTCTCTACCGGAGACTGTTTTGTTGCAGCAGAACGGTCCCTTAAGCCTGAAGGGATGTGAGCTTTTCCCCTCGGGTCCGAATCTGCAAGAGGGAATGAGGACAACCCACCCTCCCCCACAACAAGAGACAATGGGTAGTCATTGGTCGTAGTGTCGTAACCCCGCCTCTCAAAGGGAGTCCAACGAGAGAGGGGAGGGGTTTGTAGCGTTGGACTGTCGTAACGTGTGCTGAAGCCCAGCTCTCAACCATTCAGTGCCAAACCAATAAATACTTCAAGTAAAAACAAATCCCACCACATGAAAAACATAAACGTCACATGCTTCTCTGAGCCTTAAGAAACACAGAACCAAGTGAATAAACACATTCAGGTCCAGGCTGAGAAGGTGCCACGTCTTGGTTCTTTAGGATGACCATCCTATCTAAAGACCACCAGTACAATATCCATCCAAGCATCCGTGACCCTCATATGAGACAGAGAAAGAGAGACAACCAGAGAAAGAGAAAGACCGAGAGTGAGAAAACCAGATAGAGGGACACAGAGAGAAAGAGACAGAGAGATTGGACCTATTGGCGGTGGACATCAATGCAGTCTATCGAGGAGAGCCAAGAGAAACATGTACCAGGAGGGGTCCCCCAGGGTGGGTTCCTGGGGCCTCTGTGGATTATTTCCCGGCCTTCTTTGGCACAGCGGTTCTCTTGACCTGCCACAGGTGGTTGTGGATGGTGATGGCGTCGATGCTGACCGACACAGTCTTGGCCGGGATGACAGTGAACTGCTTGCGGTCCGAGCTGTACTTGTAGAGCTTGTCGATCATCTTCTTGCTGATGCTCTTGGGCCCCGTGCCGGTGAGCTTGAGGATCTCCTCCGTGTCGGGGAAGTAGGAGTAGACGCCCCGGAACTGGCAGCCCCCGTCCCTGAACAGGATCATCAGGTGGTGGGCATCAACCTTCTCCAGCTCCTGGGATCAGGTCATGGGGAAAGCAACCTCAGTTAGTACATGGCTGGCAAATATAGAATGCCGTTTAAAAGTTTGGACACACCTCCTCATACATTGCAGAATAATTTAGAGGGGACAATAAAACTGAAAAGACACAAGGAATCATGTAGCTGCCACAGAGGTGTTCAACGGAACAAAATACATTTATTATTTTGCATTCTACAAAGTAGCTACTCTTTGCCTTGATGACAGCTTTGTACACGCATTCTCTCAACCAGCTTCATGAGGTAGTCACTGCAAATGCATTTCAATGAACACGCATGTCTGGCTAAAAGTTCATTTGTGGAATTTCTTTAATTCCTAATGTGTTAGGGTGGGAATACAGTGACATGTTTGCTTCTCTTTTAATGCATTTTAGCTCTGGCCATTGGAAGTGAATTCAGTCAGAATGTTGGAGGTCAGCAAGACACTTGTGGTAGACTTCTTTCATCCATATGAGGTAGATTGCTAGCTAATGTCAAGCTAGGTCATTTAACCAGCTTCATAGTAGATATTGGCAGCTAAACACCCCTCAGTTACCATGGGAAAGTACAAAATCAAATCAAAAGGTGTTGGATAGCAGCAACTTTGCTTAGTGGTTGAAATATGTTGAAGGGAAAGAAAATGAAGCCCATTATGGAAAAAGTATACTTCACCAGTGTCTCTGCCCAAAACATGGGTTGCAGGGACAGTTTGTGGTTGACTTAGTGCTTGTCTGTCAAAATCGCAGAATTGATCCGTACGTTCTACGTTACAGTTACAGGACGACTAAGCTCTTCAACCGGACATAAGTGCCTTTAGGTCAAGAACTTGCTTTGGTACCCCTGTATATTACTGAGCCATTCTGACTCTAGATGTGACCTACATCTTCCTGTGCCAATTCACCTACAATGTGGTCCGGACGGAGTTATATGTGACTGAGAAATAGGACAGGGAAATTAGGTTTGGAGTTCATTGGATTTGTGAACAGAAAAAGCATTATCCGGAGCAATGCGTCACTCATGCTGTAGTTAACGGTAGTTACTAATTCTTAACTAGCGGTTTGCGAGAGGTTTTGCTGAGTCCTGGGTCCTGCTCCCATAATGACAACGATAACACAGCCTACCTCTAGAAGAGTGTCCTTCTGGGCTTCGTTAACCTGATCCCATAATGACAACGATAACACAGCCTACCTCCAGAAGAGTGTTCTGGGCTTTGTTAACCTGTTCCCATAATGACAACGATAACACAGCCTACCTCCAGAAGAGTGTTCTGGGCTTCGTTAACCTGTTCCCATAATGACAACGATAACACAGCCTACCTCCAGAAGAGTGTTCTGGGCTTTGTTAACCTGTTCCCATAATGACAACGATAACACAGCCTACCTCCAGAAGAGTGTTCTGGGCTTCGTTAACCTGTTCCCATAATGACAACGATAACACAGCCTACCTCCAGAAGAGTGTTCTGGGCTTCGTTAACCTGTTCCCATAATGACAACGATAACACAGCCTACCTCCAGAAGAGTGTTCTGGGCTTCGTTAACCTGTTCCCATAATGACAACGATAACACAGCCTACCTCCAGAAGAGTGTCCTTCTGGGCTTCGTTAACCTGTTCCCATAATGACAACGATAACACAGCCTACCTCCAGAAGAGTGTTCTGGGCTTCGTTAACCTGATCCCATAATGACAACGATAACACAGCCTACCTCCAGAAGAGTGTTCTTCTGGGCTTCGTTAACCTTGCCAGCCAGGCAGCAGTGGGTGATGGCATTGAAGATGATTGGTTTGTTGGACTTTGAACTGGGCTCCTTGAACAGTTTGGGACCTGAAAACAGCAAAATAGTTAATCGTTTTGGAATTATACAGGTCGGTTATAAATGTGTACTGACCAGCGTGGTGTGGGTGGGATGTGAAGGTGTACTGACCAGTGCGGTACGGGTGGGATGTGAAGCTGTACTGACCAGCGTGGTACGGGTGGGATGTGAAGGTGTACTGACCAGTGCGGTACGGGTGGGATGTGAAGCTGTACTGACCAGCGTGGTGTGGGTGGGATGTGACTGTACTGACCAGTGCGGTACGGGTGGGATGTGAAGGTGTACTGACCAGTGCGGTACGGGTGGGATGTGACTGTACTGACCAGCGTGGTACGGGTGGGATGTGA
>JACXGK010003374.1:5737-45655 GCA_016801125.1 Novumbra hubbsi | reverse complement strand
ACTGCACTAGTCTGAAACACACAAATCATTCCATCAGAACACAGCACTGCACTAGTCTGAAACACACAAATCATTCTATCAGAACACAGCAGTGCACTAAAAGAAAATGAAACTGTCACTGCAAGTTTGGGACAGAGAACTGTGGCGACGTATCATTTCTTATGTGGGTAAAAAGTAAGAGAGAGATGAAAAAGCAACCAGACTGTTCTGAGATGAACATCTGAAGGCTCTCTTTAGAGAAGAAATTGAATAACTACAGGAGAATATCTTGGACTAGATTAAAGGATAGTTCTCTCTCCAGCCCCTCTCCTTTTCTCTCAAAGAGTGTTATTACTGATGCTGTGTTTTCACATTGAACTCAAGCCCTCACAATAATGAGTGCTCTTCATAATGGCCTCAGGTGGCTGTGGAGAGGAATCCAAACGAAACCTTAAATTCCATTATCTTCCAAACTAAAATAAAACAGTTTTAGAAGCCAACAGCAAATGTATTGTTTTGTGATTTAAACGTCTTCATTAAGACGAAGAACTTAGCTGGGGAAAACCGGTCTGTAAATAACAGTAAAGACAGAGGAAATTCCAAATGTGCTGATTCTCATTTTTTTATTTTTTTTTATTTTTTCAATAAACCACTTTCATCAACTGATATATAATTCTAAAGAATAAAAAATTCTGAAGTTAAAGTTCATCGTGAAGCTTCTGCATAGCCGATCAAATGAGTGGTGAGAGAAAGGTATGCAGAGTAGGTTATCACATGCCAAAAAGCTTCCATGTATTATGATCTTTGTTCTCACTTCCTCTCTTACTAGAATGAGATTAATGGATGCATGGGGAAGTCTACTTTTTCCCCCCACTGTTGATCCTGCTTACCGCTCAGCCTTCTGGTGAAGCATGTAGCGACCTCTCTGTCATGCTCCTCCACACTCACAGTGACACTATAAAGGGATGCTTGGCCTCATAGAAGAGAGTGTTGAGAGGAGCGTAGACAGTTAAAATGAGAGGAGAGAGTTTATCGAATAATGTTTAGAGGAGAGGGACTGGAGTGGAGAGGTGGGTAATATTACCTCAGTATAATATTCCCCACAATACATGCACATTGACATTGATGGGTCATCAATAAAACACAACCTTTTAATATTGCCAAACATTGCAACTTAAATTTTAATATTTTAACAGGCACTCTTAAAACTACTGTTTGAATTTTGTGCAAATTAGTGTGAGAAAGATGAAACAACATTGGTTCCCATCAATAATAATAGTCAAAAGACCACCAAAGACCATCTTGAAGACCATTGAAAGTAGTAGCAGACTGTATTGCCAAAAGCCTAAAGAAGCAAGTGTCCCACATTTGTACAAGGAAGCTGATGTTATTCCCATACATACAAATACAAATGCCCTGCTGCCACTAAATCCCCCATTCAGTTTTATGACTGTTCTAGTAAACTGGTAGAGACAATTGTGTTTGACTTGATACAGGACTATTGTAATAAGTAAACAACTGACTGGCTGTAAGCATAGAAAAGGGCATACAACTACTGTAGTGAACCAACTCAGATAACCTTTTCTTCTGTTGGCCTCCACTCTGTTCTAGACTCTGCTTGTGTTAACACGTGTTATATCTTGGAACCCTTCAAACTGTTCTAGACTCTGCTTTTGTTAACACATGTTATATCTTGGAACGCTTCACACTGTTCTAGACTCTGCTTTTGTTAACACATGTTATGTCTTGGAACGCTTCACACTGTTCTAGACTCTGCTTGTGTTAACACAGGTTATAGTTTGGATGCTTCCACACTGTTCTAGACTCTGCTTGTGTTAACACGTGTTACATTTTGGATGCTTCCACACTGTTCTAGACTCTGCTTGTGTTTACACGTGTTACATTTTGGATGCTTCCACACTGTTCTAGACTCTGCTTGTGTTAACACGTGTTATATCTTGGAAAGCTTCAAACTGTTCTAGACTCTGCTTTTGTTAACACGTGTTATATCTTGGAACGCTTTACACTGTTCTAGACTATGCTTTTGTTGACACAGGTTATAGTTTGGATGCTTCCACACTGTTCTAGACTCTGCTTGTGTTAACACGTGTTATATTTTGGATGCTTCCACACTGTTCAAGACTCTGCTTGTGTGAACACGTGTTACATTTTGGAACGCTTCACACTGTTCTAGACTTCGCTTGCATCATATCCTCCACCACTCTGCCAACCCATATCCTCCATTACCCTGGCCTAAAGTGCACATTCAAAATTTCCATTAACAACGTGCATAGTGGATGACGAGTGTTTGGCTCTTTTCTAATTTTTCTTCATGGTAATATAGAGTCAAAATGGTGTACATAATATTATACAGCTCAGACAACCATACAAACTCCAAAATACATGAGATACAGTTTAAGTGATTATGGTTCCGTCTCTTATGGTTTACATAATTAAATTGGAAGCAGTAATAGATTTATTTACAACATCTACACCTGTCAACTATTACCCTAATAAAATCTAAATTGTTGCTGGTCTGTAAAACGGAACCAATATTTAAATAACAGGGCCAAAATGAATCAAGTCTTGAGATGTTTGTGGGCGAGCATGTACCGGGTGTGTTTGGCAATTGATGATACTTTATAATGAACTCATTATCATCCCAGTGTTTACTCACCGATGAGAAAAACAAACGAGGTCCCTTTCGTCTGCTGTGTTGTGTGGTACCAGGCAATGCTTAGAGTCAGAGTTAATTTAGTAGAAAATTGGGTTCTAACAGCACTGGCACTTTCAGAAATGCTTCCTAAATTGAGTGTAATTATATGTGTATATCGACGCAGCACTGACACAACCTAACAAGATGGAGATAGAGCGAGTAAAATTGAAATTTTAATGAAGAGCGAAATTGAAAAAACTAGAAGTCCCTCAATATTTTGGTGGCAATGATGAAAGGAAGGAATATACATTTTCATCGGATATCTTATATTAGGATGTCATTATCACTTTGTCTGTTCAGCATCTACAGTACAGGTAGAGTAAACACATATACAGCTCACACAGTCATGGTTGGGCGTCAGCAGAACTGCCCTTAACAGAACTGCCTTGAGTAGTAACATTCAAGTTGAGGCTGCATGTGTTACCTTTTTCAATTTAGCCGAGGAAGTCAAGGATTACACACTAAAGGCCAATAAATAACATTCCCTTGTATATACAGTACAGTTGGGAGTTATATAATTGGTGGTTTGGAAAGTGCAAAGCATAAGTGCTGCTGAAGCCGTAAAAATGTCCAACACTTTAATAAATGAATCACAATAGCATTTCCATTTGGAGCTTAGCAAAGTACACATCCTAACCTCTCATTGTGAACAGACCAGGACATTGGTGCTTTATGTATATATCTATACCCTTGTCATAAACAACCGCTGCCTCTTGCAAATCTAAAGCTTTGCCTCATAGAGGACATACACTCCTCAGGCTAACTGTAACAAATGCAGAAATATACATATATATATATATATATATATATAAAATGAGTGAGAAATGTCACTTAACAGATGTGATGTGTTATATTATTTATAGGGGCCATATGTTTTTTACATGCATGAATTACGTTCATATGTATGTCCTAAATATGTAAGAAGAAGGATTCTACAAAGTGCTCCTTTAACAGAAAGGATGAGTTAGTTATGTTGCAATACACACATGTAATTTAACAGATGTGATACATCATTTTAAATGTTATTTAACTTAAAGGGTACTTCATGCTTTTTGGACAATCTATAATA
Organism: Novumbra hubbsi; assembly: GCA_016801125.1. Lineage (NCBI taxonomy): Eukaryota > Metazoa > Chordata > Actinopteri > Esociformes > Umbridae > Novumbra > Novumbra hubbsi. The sequence continues at coordinate 41,891 of JACXGK010003374.1, read as the reverse complement.
ATCTATAATCCATTCAATCTATAATGTATCTGATATAGTAGCAGAATGATTACAATGAACTCTTCAGAAATTATTTTAGGTGCATACAAAAACCCATCTTGAAATGCAAAATTTCTATTTGTTAACAGCAGGCTTATTTTGGCGAATACTAACCCTTCCATCTGCTTCACCAGGACACGCAGTTCTTTTTACTCCCATGTGCATGGTAGACAGGAGTAACCAAAGTCCCTCCGTCTTTTCCTAAATTCTAAAATAATACACAATCCATTACATTTTCTGATCAATTGGAAGACAAAACAAGCATTTTTACTTTTCTAGGCTGGTTAAACCAAAGTGAAAGTTAAACTTCTGCGAGAGGAGAGTTTGAGTACACTGATGCTTTAATTCTGCTCGTTCATATTACTTAACAGACACATTGAGTTTATGTTACTTAACCAACATGTAGTTGTATGCACAATAAACTGGTAAATGTTTTGCATACCGACTGACATTAAACCGACCTAAAGCTAGCAGCTACGCTGGGCTGTTTCCTCTTTCTATCCTTGTCTCATCCTCTAAATCAGACCCTTAGTTCAGGCCCTGGGCTTATCAGAACTCAGTGATGTAACAGCGTGGCTAGCGATCAACACATGCACACAAACACACACATACACACACACACACTTCGTCATTCACACACACCTCCCAATACATAACTTTGCACCAAATTACATCACAGATAATTTCCCTCACAAACGTTACTACACCCTGACAGAGGTGGAGGGCATGTAGCTGAGACATACATCACTCTTCTCTGTCTCCAAATCAAATAAATGTAAAGGCCTTTATTCATATGGGAAACCTTTGTTTAAATCACTAAAGCTAGTAGAATATTAGACATTTAGAAATCTGTCACGTTGCTCAGTTACAGTTTTGCCACTGTGTAGTCTCTGGCTAGAGTGAAGTACTATTACAATTTAATCAATTTTTGTTCGATTATTTCCAGAGTGTCCAACTTTTCTGTTTGTTTTCGGCAAAAATATATTTCTGTCCTGGAGCGCAGAGCGTTCCGCTTGTGTTTGTTTAAAGAGCCTAAAGACTGTCTGGCTTTGAGAGAATCATTCTCTTTTAGGTGTATGCAAACTTTTTAGATCAGTTCTTTTTAATGATCAGTGGGTTTGGTAATAATTCTGCGGTGCGTGTACTATTCAGGGTGTTAGGTTATACTCTGATAATATGTTAACTGCAAGCAGAGGCTAAATTGGGTATTTTTTCTATTTTCTGAGTTCTTATTTGGTTACCATGAAGGGCAATAGGTTGTATGACTGATTGGAGTAGTTTAAGCCAGAACAGAATGTCTCTTTCTCTCTTAGGCGCTTTTTCTCTCTCTGTTTTTCTTCCTTGCTGGTACTCTGTCCGTGTAACTCGCTCTGAATAATGATGACTACCAAAATAGTCACACAAATAATGCCTGTCCCCTAAATTCATTTATTAAATAAATAAAATAAATAAATCACCCATCTCCATGTTGATCGTTAATGGGGCCCAGTCGCCTGCAGAGACAAAGGATTAGGTGCAACTGGGTGACATGTCAGACAGTCCCCTGAATGGCTGACAATGCCCAGCACCAAGGCCCACGCTGAGAGAATACTGAACATGGAGAGGAGATGATGGATAAGGAGGGAGTTGATGAATATCCTGACAAGTGGATGGAGTGTCCATTTATATGTTGAGGACAGCCAGACTGCAGAAAGGACGTGGCGTTCAGAATGCACTTATGAAGAGCACATGGGGGTTTGTAAATCACTTAAAACCACACAGCCAGGCACAAAAAAAGACATTGAAATCAGAAACATTTACCTGAAAAATTTATGAACAATGGATTCTCCTCATTTAATAAAAAACAACGAAGACAACATATTCTAACAAAGGTCATTTGTAATTCGTTTCTAATGCGATATACACCTTCCCTCAACTACTGTTCCAAAGGAGTTACCCTATTCAATAACATGTTGATGGTGGATGCTGATTGAAATGCTAATCTGTGAATTGGGTTTCCAGGCCTAGTTTAGGTGTTGGATTCCAACAGAGCCAAGAACAGTGGAGTTCCCTATAATCTTCTGCCTTAAAGGGAACCAAACGTCCCATAATACTAATGTCATGTTGTAAAGTAATGCTGTTGTATAACGTAATAAGGAATACACTAATGAAATCATGTCATGTTGTGAAGAAATGCTTTAATATAGTGTCATAAGGAATCCACTACTGAAATAATGTCATGTTGTAAAGAAATGCTTTAATATAGTGTCATAAGGAATTCAATACTGACATAATGTCATGCTGTAAGAAAATACTTTAATATAATGTTTGGTAAGGTGCTTTAAAAGGTATCCTTGATTGCTTGTTGCACTTTTTCAAAACAGGTCTAGATGAAAAACACTGTGGGACAGAATGACTACATTCATTTGTAAAATGCAATAAAGCACTCAAAACATGATATACAAATGATCAAATGATACAGCATGTCTCTCATGAAGAGTTATTTCAAATAATCATAACACAATTGTTAAAGAAATGCTACAAATACTACAAATATACCGTACCATGGATAACTCTCTGTTATATGTGTGGGCTGATTTTTTGATATTTTAATTATGGTTTGTACCATAAAAGGCACACAAAGATCTTACAGTATCACATATTATAGTACTTACGAAACCCTTTTCAGTTCTTTCCTATAAAAATTTGGTATATCCCAGGTATTTAACCCTCCCCCTCGAAGACTGTTCCATTCCATTTCTTTATCGCAACCTCCTTATCAGGGACGTATTTAGACTTGAGAGACCAGGTGGATGCAATTTATGATGAGCTACAACAGAAAACCAGCAGGCTCTGGCCCTTGTAGGGTAAGAGCTCAATACCCCTGTTGTAAAGTAATTAAAAGGTAAAGATTATCATATACGCCAAGCTAACAAATCACTTCAAACTGATATCCACATCAATCTAATCAGCACAGCGGTAATCTGTGTTTGGTCAACATTAATTCTACATGGAACAAGTACCCAAGTAGTCAAGAAAATGCATAACTGCTTGTAGCAACGTCTAAATTGAGAGCATTGCATTATGTTGTGTTTAAATGACTACAATGTTGTGTTTGAATAACTACAATTATTTTTCACAAAAAATACAGCTGTCGAATGGTCTTGTGGTGAAATATGTTTACAATCAGAGGAAAGCACAATCAGTTGTTTTAACGTAAGACTAGCGGCGTTTCTAACAGTTTTAAAGTCACCACATACCTGTGAAAATTGAACCAAACCAATGATAAAAGAGTCTGTTCTAGAGGGCACCTGAAGTCAAGTTGAACCCACAGAGCTGACCCAACCAGAGGTACCTGGTGACAGGAAGCCACAGAGCTGACCCAACCAGAGGTACTTGGTGACAGGAAGCCACAGAGCTGACCCACCCAGAGGCACCTGGTGACAGGAAGCCACAGAGCTGACCCAACCAGAGGTACCTGGTGACAGGAAGCCACAGAGCTGACCCAACCAGAGGCACCTGGTGACAGGAAGCCACAGAGCTGACCCAACCAGAGGCACCTGGTGACAGGAAGCCACAGAGCTGACCCAACCAGAGGTACCTGGTGACAGGCAGCCACAGAGCTGACCCAACCAGAGGTACCTGGTGACAGGAAGCCACAGGCCCACTGGAGCCCATTGCTGTGGTTCCCTGTGAGGCTCTGCTCTAGAGCTCCAATGCCGCTCTAACCTACTGCCTTCAAACTGCCTGTGTTCAACACTGACAAATGTGTGTGTGTGTGACGCCCAGACCAAAACACTTACGTGCTGCTACATCCTCTCAGACATCCTCTCAGAGATAAACAGCTGTGCCCGACAGCAGGAGGCCAAAGTCAGTGACTATAGAGGACAGAGGCCCACTTCAGGACTGCACCACACAGCCCGGGGAAGGAACCCCAGAGCAGAGCACTTTTCTCCCCCTAGTAGTCCCCGAGTTCCTGGCTCTGCTCTGGTCTCAGCCCCAGGCAGTCTGACAGGCCCTGGTGACCCATCTGGAATTAGTCAGTGCATTCAATTCTTTCAGCAAATCGTTTCTCACTTTGTCTGTACAGTACCTGCCTTTGTCGTTTGGTATAGGAGGATGATAAAGGCAGGAAAATTGAAATGCACACCCAAGACCATATGATCACCTCAGCAGGTGGCACTAGAAAACCTGGCCTAAATAAATACATGTTAAAGAACAGGACTACTTATTTCAGGTTATAAAATATCCCTTCCAATTGATGAGGAGTAATGAAAACTTATCATCACATCATATCTGTAGACCAATCAAGGACAATTACATTGTGATCAATCTGCTCTGTTCTGTCCACCCCAAACACAATACATCACTCCTGCACTGCTACTGTAAAAATACACTGATTATAAAAAATAACACACCTCAAAGTTCACACAACTCAGCTGCCCCCTTCTATAAAAGATTCTTAGAAGCAACCTTGTTGCTCAGTACATCTCTTCATATTGTTTTTCATGTTAATCATTTAGCAGACACACTTATCCAGAACCACTTACAGAAGTGAGAGCATATCTTTTCATACCACCACCCCATGGGAATGGAACCCACAACCTTGGTGTGGAAAATACCTTATACCCGGGACTACACCAATGAGCTACCCGGGACTACACCAATAAGATACCCAGGACTACACTAATGAGCTACCCGGGACTACACTAATGAGATACCCAGGACTACACCAATGAGCTACCCGGGACTACACTAATGAGATACCCAGGACTACACCAATGAGCTACCCGGGACTACACCATTGAGCTACCCGGGACTACACGAATGAGATACCCGGGACTACACCAATGAGCTACCCGGGAGTACACCAATGATCTACCCTGGACTACACCAATGAGATACCCAGGACTACACCAATGATCTACCACCTCCATTTATATTTAATCCTCCAGCCCATACTCTGCATCTCTCTCCTCTTCATCCTCCCTTTATCCTACTCTTCCTTAGTCTCCTCCCTTAGTCTCCTCCTCCTCTATCTCTCTCTACATATGCCCTTCTTCTCCATCTCTTTCCTCTGTTCTCTTCTCCTTCTGCCAGTATACCTGAAGCTTCTGAAGGAGGACCGCTACACCACCCAGGGGCTTAGACCCTATTATCACCATCCTCCACCCAAAAAAATCCTTCTCCCCCGGTATCAGTTTCCCCTAGTTTCAATTAAATGGATGTTAATATCTCAGGGGAGGCAGACACTGGGTCAGGTACAACAGATAAAATAACATATAAATGTCCTCCCTCCCACACCCTCCCCCCCTGGCTCCTCCTCTCCTGTTTTGTTCCTTCTAGCTCGTTTCCTTCCCACTACCCATTCTACACCAACCTCCTCCTCCGCTCTCCTGTTCCTACTAGCTCGTTTCCTTCCCACTACCCATTCCATTGGACTGTGGTTAATAATAAATCACAATGGCAGTCAGATCCAATCGAGGATCAAATGGATGGTTTGAACTGTGGGGAAGCCTTTATAGAGCAGCGTTAATGATGACATCCCAGTCCAACGGGAGATTGGGGCGAAGCCTCTGAAAATGTCTTGTACCGTGGGGAACTGTTAAAGACCAAAGTGGGACCACAGGCTATGTTCTTCCTTTCTCTTCTCTTTCAACTGAACTGTAACACAATTGATACCAAATTTGGTTCCTCCTCTAATTCTCTTGATAGCAAACAGACAGCAGTTGTTTTCCTGTTTCCTTTGAGGGGGCTAAACAGACACGAAAGGCAAACACATGGGACTGGATAAATGAACAGCAGTCATTCAGAATGGCATGTTGGCATGAAGTTGGGGGTGGCAATAATAGAAATCTGCCTGATAAACAAGACAACAATGAGTCAAAGCCAACTGTGTGGGATGGTGCTAATTAGCATGAACCTATGCAGGTTATGCTCGTATGTCTGGCACACGGACAAACAGCAAGTGAAATACTGACGCAGTATCCTGCACTTATGTTGGTTGTATTTCATATACTGCTATGCACAAAGACCCTTCCCTCCCTTATTAAAATAAAATATTAATTGTATTATTATAAACATGATTAAAGGATTCATCCCCACTCATACCCACACAGGCTAGAGCCTCTCGGAGAAACAGAACCACAAAGATTCTAAACACAGAATGAACTCTGACAAATCCTCAGAGAGGAGTGCCCAGGGTGTTCTAGGTTCTGAGGTAAAAGAGATACACATCAAACAGCTTTTCTCAGTGAGTAGGAACAAAACTCTGGAGAAACTCTAAGAATACTGTCAACCTGTCAGAACGGATGGTGGGGTTTACAGCCTAGTATGGAGACATACAGGGGTTGGAGAGTGTGTGGTTAACTGTGGAGGGTTGAGGTTGGAGGGTTGAGCTTGTCCTTGACTGTGCCTCACGCTCTGCCTGCTCAAATTCACACAGCCAGGCAACTACTGCATTTATGTATGACCTGGCTTATGACTGGTCCCTGACGCACATTTCATAATTCATGAACACTGTACTGTACAGTAAGCTGAGAACTGAAAATGTTACTACATAAGCCAGCCTAGGCCACCACAATTACTACTGCAGATACCAGCAGTAAACACATAAGTTAGACCAAAGCTATCATCAATGTATAGTAAAGCAATGCATGTTCTATGGCAACCCATGCCAACCGAATGTCCAAATATCTATGTAATAATCTTTATATTAGTCAAGGACAGTAAAAAGGTTCTTTTTTTTCATTAAGAGAGAAATAACAAGAATAATCTCAACGTTTGTCGGAAGGGAACTTTGTAATATTAGAGAGACTGTGAGATTTATAATACTTTACATTTAAAAGAATGGGATGGTCTAAACAGAGGTATATTAACCGAATTGCTAGGTTTGAAACAGAGTTGCATCAGTCTGAATTCATCATAACCTCTGTTTTCCTGGCATGTGTGTGTGTGTTTGTAAGAGAGAGAGAGGGATAGAGAGAAAGTGTGTGAGAAAGAGAGAATCTTCTGAATGTTCATGTAGCCAATTCGCACAGTTGAGGACACTGCAGAGTGCTTTACATTCCCTGTGTTCACTGTGTGAGCATTTGTTGGCTCTGCTGCAACTACCACTTCTCAGGTGCAAATATATGAATCCTGGCACACCCTCTGATTGGCTGAAGACATCCAGCTGGTACTGCACTTGTAGTGTGTTTACAAAGTGAGTGGTCGTTATTTTTGTTATGGCTGAGATGTGTCTTACTGTTAGTAATGGTCAATTTATACAATTTGATCATTGTTATCCAGTACAATTAGGGCTAGATTAATCCAAGTAATTAGGGGTAGAGCCATGCTCATGGGCACTTGTTGGCTCAGTTATTAGAACCAGCAACCCTTTGTGTTTTTGCCCAACCAGAGCGCTGCTTCCAAACAGTTTTCTATTTATTATTCTTACTGAGCTTTTGTGGTTATAACATGCAGACCAAACTGATACCAAGACTTTTCAGTCTTCATGATTCCTTTCTCTTTAAGGGTCATGGGTAGTAGCGCGGCTTCACTGCAGGTGTGTTGCATGTTACACAATGGAATGAGAACCGGAAGTTACGAGGGTGAAGGCATGTAAAACAATGGGCACCCGATGACCTCTGAGGTTTTCCAGGCGCAAGTTGTTTGAAGGAAGTCTCTAGTGGGCAAGGAAATCCAGGAAATCCCTGTATTTGCAAGGTTAGTCCACCATAGGACTGCTGAGGGCTCATTAGCCAGCGGAACAGTCAGGGATCCACCATGGACGTGGTGCTATGAAAGACCACCATGAACCAGTTCTTATGGTGCACCACCCATCCTATATTATGACCTATATTATGCACCACCCATCCTATATTATGACCTTACATAACGTGTTGAGAGGCACTGCTGCTAGCTATACAGAACATTGGTGAATTGGTAGCGGATTTACTATGTGCTTGGTCGCGGATTGACTATGAAGTACAACATTTAATTTGAATTTAAAAGAACTAGGAACACCTACATTTTATTAGTAAAAAAGAAATTCACCAATATGGCCAGCATGGATTATAGAAATGCCGCTAACAAACCAGATGCACACAGTTTTTCACACAGAGAACGTAAACTTGGACATTCAAGATGCATGACTTACATAAGTCTCAGGTTTGAAAAGGCTTTGAAAACTTTGTGGTTGAGTGTCTTAGAACAGCACACCCAAATTAATGTTTGATCTTTTTTTTATCAGAGAGAGAGCGTAGAAGATAGAGGGGAGGAAATATCAAGAGAGAAGTAGCATTGGGCCTCATCTAAAATCCTTCATAATTCAAGCCGATATAATCAAACAGAAATGCTGTTCCTCTTGGCTTCAGCGCATCAACTTTAACATCTGCATTTGTGGACTGATTTCCCTCAGCATTATGTGGATGGGGGAGTGTTCTTTCCTCCCGGGCCTCTGTGCGCTGACTACTGATAACCTGGCCCAGGCTCCATGCATCAAGTCAAGTGAGCTATCATTTATGTAAAAAGAAATGTTGGCGCGTTGCCTGTTAAATCAATACATAAACTACGCTCAGGCTTCACAATGGAAGCGGGCGGTGGACTGACTTGCCTGGCTGGTAGGGAATGGACTGCACACTCACCCAACAGACTTACTATGCAGCTTCCCGAGTCACTGTCTCTCCTTCTCTCCCTCCCTGTCTTATCTCCCCCTCCCTGTCTTTCTCTCTGACTTTTTCTCACTCTGTCTACCTCCCTCTTCTCTCTACCTTCTTTCCTGCATCTACATCCATTTGATGCCATAGATCAGGTTCTACTTGGAATGGCTGATCAGAGGAATCGCTGATCTCAAATATCCTAACAGCAAAACTTATCATTTGAGCAGAGGCCGATACTCATTGTAGGATACGAGTAATGGAGTTGACAGAGTTTCTGCCGTCTAATGAATTCAGCCAGGAGAAAAAGTTCTATGTTTCTGTCCAGTATATGATGTAACAGCCACATAGGGAAATGTATGAAGGATTCCATCATCATCCCCTGGTAGTATGCTCACCACAGTAGAGACAGCACTAAAAGTACAGAAACAGAACTAACAGTACAGAGACAGCACTAAAAGTACAGAGACAGCTCTAAAAGTACAGAGACAGCACTAACAGTACAGAGACAGCACTAACAGTACAGAGACAGCCGTAGTGAAAGACCTTGGGATTAACAATGATTCTATAAAACTCTACAGACTACAAAACTAGGTTGGCCCCTGGGTTTATCTGACATTAGACAACTTTGTTGCTCTGGGTAACCAAACTTCAAAGGACATTGCGATCTCTTGTATGTTACCTTGGCAGCATCACTAGAAAGCAGGGTGTTCATATTCACGGCTGTGCTGATAATACACTTACTTATCTTGGTATTCCAAGATGATCAAAGCCCACTTGACACCTTAAAAAAATGTATCATCAACAATAATCCATGTTTGATATGTTTTTATGATATGTACTATCAGAGGTCCGTATTACACCCAGGACCTTTCCGGATCAGTGCACATCCACTTATACTTGAGGGTAACTGACCATACAAAATGCCAATGCTCATTCCACACTGTGAAATAACAGTAGTATCCAGAGGTTTTGCTTTGCATCAAATCTACAAATGAAATTAGCACTATGTTTCTAACAGTTACTAACCGAATTTAGCAGGCATTAAATTAGTTATTTTAATTGAATCCCCCACTACTGGTCTCAACGAAGAGAGTAAAACCTAAAGAAAATCCTACACGTTTTTTTAGCAGATCCACACTTAGTTAGAATTTGGGCATACTGTTATTGGGGTTACTTTAAGGTTTAGGGATTAGGAGTTAGGCATACTGTTATTGGGTTTACTTTAAGGTTTAGGCATTAGGAGTTAGGCATACTGTTATTGGGTTTACTTTAAGGTTTAGGCATTAGGAGTTAGGCATACTGTTATTGGGTTTACTTTAAGGTTTAGGCATTAGGAGTTAGGCATACTGTTATTGGGTTTACTTTAAGGTTTAGGCATTAGGAGTTAGGCATACTGTTATTAGGGTTACTTTAATGTTTAGGCATTAGGAGTTAGGCATACTGTTATTAGGGTTACTTTAATGTTTAGGCATTAGGAGTTAGGCATACTGTTATTTGGTTTACTTTAAGGTTTAGACAGGTTCTCTGGCATTTCCTTTAACAAGGCGGTCGGCACCAAGACAGTCCTCTCTAAAGGGCCCTAAAGATATGAGACACAGAAGGCCACTTGACATCAACTAGAGTACATATATTCATTACTGGACAAACAGCTTTAACAACATCTCAGCGCTACCTATCCCATTAACCCCGAAACAGAGCTTTTCTTTCCTCCTAAGAAAAGCTTTGAGTAGAGGAGAGACATCTAACAGTACATGGAGAGAAAAACCTCTGCCTCACCCGGCACAGACGTGCGGAGTGAGTGCCTTCGATTTGGAGAGACTTCGTAACTCTTCATTGCGACGGTGCGTTGTGGCGTAACCAGTGTATATCTCAGTCAGTGACAGGGAATCCATTGCAAAAGGTAGGTCCTTCTGGGACCTCATCACCTTGGTCAGCCTGACTCGTGTCTCAAAACAGGGACAAGATAAAAACATGGACACCAACATATACGACATGTTCAAGCAGCAGGGAATTCATTACAGGGCCAGTATTAACAGCTGTGTGGAGCGCAGAAGATCCCAGTCCCAAGGACACTAAGGGGCTGTGAAATTCTTGTGGCAGACGAGGTCTCCTTCTCTTTTAGCAGAAGATCGCAGTGCAAGGCCATGACAACTAACTCGCCATTCAACCGGGGAAACAACAACCCATTGACTGACTGATACCAACCAGCCTGGCAACTACTAACACCTGGACATACGGACTCCTTTCCCACAAACCTGGCAACCCAAAAGAGGTACAGACTCCTTCTGCTTTGAGGGCCAATAAGAACAACAAACCAGTTTTTATTAAAGGTGAAAAAAGGACCTGATATCAACAGATTCTGAGGATCCCTTTGCTCACTCTTTATACCGTAGTACTTTGTAAGAAACTATGAGGTAAACATTTCTGGTTTTGTAATGTAATATACTGACAGATTATATCACCTACTAACCGCTTAATCCTGTTTAATACACCGTTAAGTACACTGAGAGACATGGAGTTGTTATACCATTGTACCACCTTGGTGATCTGCTCTGAGATATCCGATTTTACATTAAACACAGTTTGTTAACACACAGTTTCTGCTACTGCAGCAGACGCTATCAGGGCTGCCAGTCCAGGCAGCAGCCTGGCAAACCTCTGGGCTGTCTGCTTAGTGCCAGGGCAGAGTGGCAGCGCAGACTACACATGAAAGGAGAACAAACCTCACGCTGATCAGAGCATATTTTGAAAGGCCAGGTACACACCGCGTTCCAAATTATGATGCAAAGTGGATATAAGTGTCCTAAACTTTAAATATTTTGTTTTTCAATCAAACTCATGGATGGTATTGTGTCTCTGAGCTCTTTGGATCACTGAAATCAATCTCAGACACCTGTGATAATTAGTTTGCCAGGTGAGCTCAATTAAAGGAAAACTACTTAAGAAGGACGTTCCACGTTATTAAGCAGGCCACAGTTTTCAAGCAATATGGGAAAGAAAAAGGATTTCCCTGCTGCCGAAAAGTGTAAAATAGTGCAAAGGTATGAAAACATAAGACATTTCACGAAAACTTAAGCGTGATCATCGTACTGTGAAGAGATTTGTGGCTGATTCAGAGCACAGATGGGTTTGTGCAGATAAAGGCATAATGAGGAAGGTTCCTGCCAGACAATGTCATTGGATTAAGAGAGCAGCAGCTAAAATGCCATTACAAAGTAGCAAACAGGTATTTGAAGCTGCTGGTGCCTCTGGAGTCCCGCGAACCTCAAGGTGTAGGATCCTCCAGAGGCTGGCAGTAGTGCATAAACCTACTATCCAGCCCCCCTAACCGATGCTCCCAAGCAGAAACGGTTGCAGTGGGCCCAGGATTACATGAAGACACATTTACAGTCTTGTTTACAGTCTTGTTTACTGATGAGTGCCGTGCAACCCTGGATAATCCAGATGATGGAGTAGTGGATGGTTGGCAGATGGTCCAGATGATGGAGTAGTGGATGGTTGGCAGATGGTCCAGATGATGGAGTAGTGGATGGTTGGTGGTTGGCTACCATGCCCCAATAAGGCTGCGACATCAGCAAGGAAGTGGCGGAGTCCTGTTTTGGGCCAGAATCATGGGGAGAGAGCTGGTAGGCCCCTTTAGGGTTCAGCAAAGTATATAGAGTTTCTGACTGACCACTTTCTTCCATGGTACATAAGAAAAACCGCGCCTTCCGTAGCAAAATCATCTTCATGCATGACAATGCACCATCTCATGCTGCAAAGAATACCTCTGTGTCATTGGCTGCTATGGGCATAAAAGGAGAGGAACCCATGGTGTGGCCCCCATCCTCCTCTAACGTCAACCCTATTGAGAACCTTTGGAGCCTCCTCATAGTGTGGCCCCCATCCTCCCCTGACCTCAACCCTATTGAGAACCTTTGGAGATCCTCAAGCAAAACATCTTGTGGGAGGCAGTTTGCATCAAAACAGCAGCTCTGGGAGGCTATTCTGACCTCCTGCAAAGAAATTCAAGCAGAAACTCTCCATAAACTCACACGTTCAATGGATGCAAGAATTGTGAAGGTGATATCAAAGAAGGGGTTGTATGTTAACATGTAACTTGCCCTGTTAGGATGTGTTTGATTGCAATAGTTTTTGATTTTAGTAAATATGACCTCCTAATGCAGCAAATTCAATGAATGTCCATTTTCAGTTCTTTACAACCTATGTAATGTTTTGAAACTGCTGTGCATAATAATTTGAAACAGTGCATTTTGAGTTTTTTATTTGTGAAAAAAACACTGTTTTCATAGGGTTGTTTGTTCAATGAAATTCGACGGTTGATGACTTGAAAATTATACTGACTCCTAGTGAAATCTACACACCTATGGCATAATTGTGCTGCCTTAAAATCAATATAGATGGATTAAGTGGGTGGTTTTCCAACCGATCTACGAAACCTAGTCCAAATTTACAAAGTGAAAGCTAATTTTAACATGTTACTAAATTCATAAAAATTACTTATAAATTGACAATAGATTTGTTTGCAGAGCGACTTGCATGTTTCTTCACACCACAGACTTAACAAATAGTACAGTCTCATATGGCAGCCATTGAAGTAATGACTTGACGAGTATTATAACAACTTTGCACAGGTCTGGTGTGTGGTACCAGACAAATAAACACAGTACTTGACAATAAATCAACTATTGCTGTATTATAATATCATAACCTTAACATGATGTAGCCACTAAAGATGTTGAATACAAACAGTCTTCACCGTGTTGTATTGGAATTTTGCCATTCCTGTACTTCTCATGGAGGTGTAAAAGTGAATTTATTTGCCATTTCATATTGCTCTTAGGGCTTGCAATGATAAACATAGACAGCATTCTGCTTTTCCCTTTTTTATATAGAAGTGAATGCTTTGTTGTTGACTGGTCGCATTTTCATTTATTGTTGTAGCATTGTCGTGTTGCTGTACGTACGCTTGGCACCGAAAGAGACTAAGGAGTTTGTCAGCTTCAAAAGAAACATGAAAAGAGTCACTAGTTAGAGCTAACCCTGCCTCCGTGTTTTTTTTTATTCCTTTTTAGAATTTAAGCTAAATGTTAAGACTGTACTGTAAGAAACACTTTGCACAGTCAGCAAGTCCCAGGGTAATAAAGGCAATGTACCGCCTGGCTGTCGGAACGGGTGAAACTACACAGAAATGAGTCAAAACGAAGAGATGAAACCCTTCCAGTGAAGTAATGACACTCTTCAAAGACCTCTGAAACATTAGCTGTCTGCACAAATAAATACCTGGCTGATCAAGGATATGTTTGTTGCCTACCTAAGTATGAAAACTACCAAAGCATTTAAATGTTTTTTTCCACACTACCCCTAGCTAACAACCCTTAGAATCTACCCCCATAACTGAACTGTCTCTTGTAAATACCTCCCTTTCAAATGTAAATTTTCTCTCCTCATACATAACCATAACTCCTAAGGCCACTCGTGGGCTACGGCAGGGTTTTTAATAGCAGGAGGTCCAAACTAGACTGTTCTTTCTAATCACTGTTGAAGAAAGTGGGGTCTCTCAGATGGAGGAGCAATCTAGGGAGTTCTTTAATAGCACCAAGCTAACCAACACAGAATAGGTTCAATCTTGGACAATGCCGCTTGCTGAGAAGTGGCTAGCGTTACCCTAGAGCAGGGACACGTTGTCAGTAGGAGTATCTCAGTCTAGTCGCACTCAAGTTTCTCCCTTGGGCACGTTGTGCAGCTGAAAGCTACCTGTTTCAAATGAGCATGCCCTCACACATGTCAGGAAAGCTTTCCTTAACTCTCCCCATGCTTTACCGTATAACATCGGTTCTACAATCTTTCATTAACATAAAATAAATCTACATTCATATAAAAAAAAATATTTACAAAAAAAAATTGATAATGAAAATGCTTCAATTTATTGTTGAAGATATATATTGTGCATGAATATTAAGATATTTGCCCAATTTTAATTGTTTATTTTTAGCATCTAAATTAAACATGCTTTTAAATACAAATGTCAAATACAATGTCAACTATTGTTTCTCTAAATGTTTGGTTTTTGGATTAAACAGAAGGACAATCAATTCAGAATGATTTGTCTGGATTATGTGAAGAATTGCTTGTTTTCAAGTGTATTGCTACTACTACATTAAGATGATTGTTAAGTGCAATAAGCTCTCGAACAATAGGAGCACATCTATCTTCCTCACAGTCTGTGAATCATTAATGACTGTATCAAAATAAGCACTACTCATTGTCAAAGCATTTATATCCTCAATATGGAAAACTGAAATCTTAGGGAATTGTATTCAGTAACGTTGCCAACTGTGTTTAGGTATATGGCAGGTAGTAAGTGTAAAATAACCACAATTCTCTGACTGAAGGTGGAAGAATGTGTGATGTGGGAGAGTTCCTATGGTACAATATACTGACATCTCACACAGCCGCCATGCTAGACCTGGCCCAGCCTGAATGTTCTATATTACTGTAACTCTTACTCCCTGAATGTTCTATATTACTGTAACTATTCTACCACGATTGTTCAATATTACTTGAACAACTCTTTCCTGAATGTTATATACTACTGTCACTCTTCCTCTATGATTGTTTCTTTTTACTTTAATGACTCCTCCCTTAATGTTGTAAATCCTTCTCCCTGAATGTTCTATATTACTTTGACAACTCCTCTCTGAATGTTCTATATGACTGTAACTATTCCTCCCTGAATGATCTATATTACTTTAATGACTCTTCCCTGAATGTTCTATAATACTGTAAATAATCCGCCCCGAATGTTCTTTATCACCTGTTGTGTGTGTCTGGAACATCACTGTTTAGTAGTAGTACAAAATGTATTTAGACTAGTTAGTTGTGCTAAACCGTTCCTAACAGTGGCAGAGAATGAACCAGAACATTAGCCCTCTGGTGGTGAGACATTAGCCCACATAACCCTTAGAAATTATGTAAACACTGACAGCAAAAGTTCCCATTCATCCACCAGAAAGCCTGTTGCTATGGAAGGTTAATTCATAACCCATGTCAATTGGTCTTACCTGAGGAGGGCAAAGACCCTGAACCTTTTATCCAATATTTGGCATAACTAATTCTATAATTCCTGATGACTATCAGCTTCTAAATCCTAACTGAAATCTATACATACTCCCTTGGGAAATTATGTTGCAAGTGACTTGTTTGTGGTTTGCTGTGGTTCAATCACTTTGATTGTAATCCATCTCTTAGATTTTGCCATTTTCCATGTGGATTTTGGAAGCCCTTGCATTCTAACGTATTGCTATACAACTGAGAAGCAATACCAATTTATGAATCATTGTTGAAATTAAATACAAACCCTATTTATTAAATATTGTTAATAACAGATTAATTTGTAAGTTGTATGAATTCATCAGTACATGGCTATACCTGCCACGAGCTGGATGGGATCTCAGCGAATTTCCCGAGTCCTCCGAAGGTGTAGCATCTGTACATATGGTCCAAGGACTCCGAGCAGTGCCAAAGTAAACCGAAGCTCACCGAATCCTTGTTTTTCAGATGGTCCTTGACAATCCACGCAGGCGATATAAAACTGAAACTACAAATAGCGACCAAAGCGGAGGACAGAAGGACCCAAAAGCAGCCCACACAGCTGAACATCCTCGCAGCTTGGGGCAACGAGTAGCTCGGAGACAGATCGATACCAACCCCGGCTTCTTTCTTCTTCCGATCCAGCAATGAATGCATTTGGAACTCACACACCCAGAAGATATTAACTGAAGCTCTCCCCCCCAAAATATTACATCAGTAGCACCCGTCAGCAACAGAAGTAGTTTTTTTTCTTAATAATGATTTAAAGGGATATTCCAATGACCAGAACATCGGCTCTGGGTTTCAAAAAAGAGTCAGATTCATTAGCATGTCTAGTTGAAAACGCGGGCTCCTCAAAAAGAAATGTGTCCTTGAAAAGGCGTATCAGCGCGTATACTTGAGAATCTACAAAAATGAGTCAGGACAGGACACAAAACATGTTTGTCACACCCAAGACAAAGATGCGCAACTGTCATTCCGTTGATGGTCGCTGCTTGGAAATATGGAATTTTCTAATTCTCCTGTCTGAATCTTACGCACGACATGATAATCACAACATTTAGTTTGTTGTGCAGTTGTTGTCTATATATTCGCGCATCTCGTTGGAGAAGTAGTGGTTTTGGTGCACGCTTGGTAACCAGTAGCCAATACAACTAGTCTCCAGATTGGCGCGCGCGTCATTGCGCGCTGTGAACGCTCAGGTGGGCGTATACCCATCAGGAGAAATGTTGTATATCTTTACTTCTGTTAATCATGGTAAAACGTTTGAGAATAAAGTAATACAAAATTACAAAGAAGGCGCATTTGACCCAATTAACCTTTATTTGAAATGCATTTGTCAGGGGGAAACATTTACAGCTTGAGGATTTATTTTCGTTTAAATAAAAATCTCGAAATATTACAGTACAACTCAAAGGTTTGAAAAGACCTATTCAAGGGTATTTCATTATTTTACACATTGTATAATAATAGTGAAGACATCAAAGCTATTAAAAAATGCATCTGGAACCAAAAGTGTTAAACAAATTAAAGCACACATTTTTGATTCTAAAAAGTAGCTACCATTTGCATTGATGACATATTGGCACGCCCTTGGCCTTCTCTCAAACAGCTTCACTGGAATTATTGTTTTGAAGTGTTTTGAAAGAGTTCCCGCATATGCTGAGCACCTGTTCGCTGTTTTCCCTTCACTCTTTCGTCCAGCACATCCAAAACTATACTAACTGGGTAGAGATTAGTTGACTTGTGGAGGTCATATGATGCAGCACCATCACTCTCCAAGGTCAAACAGCCCTTACATAGCCAGGAAGTCCTTTGGGTTGATGTCCTGTGGAAAAACAAATGATATTCCTACAAAGTACAAACCAGATTGAGGATGCATCGCTGAGCAATGCTGTGGAGCCAAGCTGGTTCAATGTGCCTTGAATACAGATTTTCCACCGTTCATCCACTCTGTCTCACTTAAATATGGTGGTTGGAGACCAAAATCTAAATTTTTGACCAAACGACTGATTTCCACCAGTCTAATGTTTCTTAGCCCAAGTCCATTCTTATTGGTCTTTCAGTCCTTGCAGCTATTCAATCATAAAGGTCTGATTCAACCTCCTCTGGACAGTTGATGTTGAGATCTGTGTCTGTTACTTATACACTGTGAAGCATTAATTTGAGCAGACATCTGAAGTGCAGTTTATTGCCAATTTTTGAGGCTGGTAACTCAAACTTACTCTCTGAGGCGAAGGTATCCTTTCCGGTGCCGGTATTTGAGAGCCATTTTCTGCAAATGAAGAAAATCCAAGATCTTAATTTCTGTAAGGACTGTTGTTTGTCTTTGCTTATTTGAGCTGTAATTTATTTATTATGGATTTGATTATTGCTAATCATTTGGATTTAGATTTCTCTTGATGACTTATGTTACAGTACAGTCCACATTGCCCCCCACTGGTTGAATGGCATTACAACAAAATACATTTTAGCTGTTTGATACCTACTTTTGCGAAACAATATAGTCATATGATTTATTATGCAATATCCATAAAATTCTTACAATGAAGACTGTACAACAAAAAATTGCGATAAAATATAATTTGCAGCATCAACAGAAATACAAGTCTCTGAACGTGTTCAAAAGTCAACCACACCTGAAACATTCCATTAAGATGCACATTGCATTCCTTTACCAAATACATTTCAGGTTCCATCCCTATTTGACAATGCTAGAGGTTATATACCTTGAGCAATCAACAACGTGGTGGCCAAACAATAAGATCGCCCAACAAGCTAAAACAATGACTGAAGCTAGCCAAATCACTATATTTTACACAGTACAATCAATGCAATGAACTGTCATTTCCCATCAGTGATAGCATTTCCATCCCCTCCGCTAATAAAATAAAAACCAAATTGACACACAGAAAACATTTCAATAATATATGTATTTAAATCAAACGCAATTTAAATATATTATAGATTAAGCACACATAAGAAAAAAACTAAATTAGTGGTACATAGTACCAAAATTATTTTCTGGTTCTTCTTTACTGTACACGTCTCAATGAGGTTACAACAAAGTCAAAATAACAATAACATTATATTCACTGGGTACACTTTCCAACAGAACAGTAGAGTCC
Source organism: Novumbra hubbsi (assembly GCA_016801125.1). Lineage (NCBI taxonomy): Eukaryota > Metazoa > Chordata > Actinopteri > Esociformes > Umbridae > Novumbra > Novumbra hubbsi. The sequence continues at coordinate 23,011 of JACXGK010003374.1, read as the reverse complement.
TCATTGTTTATACATCGCTTGACAGTACATACAAAAAAACAAGAACAATCCTCATAAAAAACTAATGTTAATGTACATTTATGGGGTAAACCACAACTCTACATACTTATTACATTACTTGGAGTGGCCTGGAGTTATTCTTTCATTGCAACTATAGCACCTCTCTTGCTTCAGTCCATAATACGGAGTATTCATTCACTCACATACACTCTGTAACGATATGGACAAGATGACAGGGGTTGTCAGTGCTACAGGGGGTTGGCAAGACCAGGAAATCAAGAAGTTCCAATCCAGATTGACTGTAATATGTCTGAGCTTCTCTCTCTACAGTACAGTGAGGAAGGGCAGGACAACTCAACCAACCATCATCATCATCATCCCCATCAACACAATAACCCACTCCGTTGATAAACAGGATACACACCTGACAAAAATCCAATCGTACAAAGCCACTACTTTGAGCAGTTAAAACGAAGCACTGCAGCCTAAAAGGGGATAGAATAACATTAGGAATGAGCATAATGGCAGACGTGGTGGGATCGGGACAGAAGAACAGGACAGGAACACCTAGCCCTCGTGGTGAAGGACACTTCCCTGTAGGCCCCCAGCATGCTAACACCAGCTCAGAACCATTTTGTGCCCTTGCTTGCTAGTTGCCATCACTTCTTCCCTAAAGAATTTGATTTGGAAGGAAGTCTGGGTGATCTTTATGCAACCGCTTCATTAACTTTTCCTTGTCGTCTTCATTTGTTCATAGCGATGCCTTCAAAGTGTAGCAATGAAAGGAAGTGTGAATGATATACCTCAAGTTTTTCTCTCACGCACATTCGTATTCTCCCTCAAGACACAGTCACAACATACATCAGTACATGTTGATGGAGGAGATCAGGTAATGCCTTTGTTCTTCTATATGCTTTCCATAATGAGGTGCATCCCGTATACAGTTCAGCACTGGACATATGCAACGTTTCAGTCAGTCCCTTGGTCAGTCAGTCCCACGGTCAGTCAGTCACTCCCTTGGTCAGTTGCTTGTCAGACCCTCAGTCCGTCTGTTTCTCAGTCTCTTTAGCCATGATGCTATGGTTTTCCACTGCAGGGTCATAACTGGAAATAGAAACAATGACCAAACGATAGTTAACGTCATGACTGAGAAGTAAGGTGATATTGTTGACTACAGTACTGGACAGATGGCGAGACAGACTGATGAAACTGAAATACCTTGGTGGATTTGCCTGGGCTGTCATGGTGTGCCTGGTGTACAACGTCATTGACAATCATCTTAGCAATCTTCCAGGCCATCTCCTCTTGGGCCTGCATGCACACACACATGCACACACACACAAACCAGCATGCATGCACACATGAGTGCATTTCAAGACAGTGCTCTTATTTATCCAGCATACTACAAGTTACAATTAAACCTGTTCATCCCCTTATAACAGAATCAAAATAAGAGGAATTGATTGTTTGTTTCCACACCTCATCAGAGTTGCCTTGTACAAGTTTCTTCATGGCTAGAGAGAGCATGGAACCTGGAAAATAGAAAGATAAGGGAGTGAAGGCTAGGAGAACAATCATGGACAGTTGGTTTAGGATTTGTGGCATGAACTCTAGTAAAAGATTTGAACAACTCATACAAGTCCAGGTTGATGAACAAAATAAAGAATTATTCTGTTTTCAGAAGATAATAATAACCAATAGTGGTTAGTGTTAATATGAGAATACAAGATCACCAATTCACAAACCATGTGTCCTAGTTTCTATGTAAGTAATATGGACACTATTAATACAGACAGGTTAACGTTTTACATGTTTCCAATTGTCATTTCATCCATAAACTTTACTAACGATAATAGGTGGAGTTGATGCCTTTGTTGATTGTTTGGCGGGTGTGTTATTGTGTGTAAATTCGTCTAACTATGCCCAACTATGCCCAACCTTCACTTCCTATAACTAAAGATATGGCACCAGATAAGTATTTAAAGAAAAAGTAAAGTTAAATAAACAGCAAGAAAAACTAAATGAAAACGTTAAGAGAAGTGTCTCTTGAGTGTCCTTCACCAGCTACTAACATGTTCAAATCAAATTGTGCCATCTCTATATTTCTTTCAGAACCTGAGCAAGCATTATGGCTAATTATGGCTCTAACGCCATGTATGCTTGACTGACCAGGCACTAAGGTACTGATGAGCAACATTACACAGTAAAGAGTAACAGATGAGAGAACCAGTAGGGAGACAACAGATCAGAGAGAGTAGAGAAACAACAGATGAGAGACAGAAAGATGGGCAGAGAAGTGACATAATTTATAGTTTTTTTTTTTACCTTTGGATTTCTTCACATCCGGTTCCGGTTCAGCCTCCCTGATGAACTGTCCCAGCTCGTTGACTTTCCCAAACGTCATTCTTCTGAGCAGATAGGGTACAGATAACTAATAGTTATTAATTCATATAGACTTAATTTGTACTGTTGTCCCAGAACAGACAGATCTAAGGCCAGGATACTTGTCTACTGTCACAGTACTAGGACACAACTCTAAAGTAGCCTAGTTACTCTCCAGGTTTCTTTCTAAGTTTTGGCCCCTTTCAGGAAGTTTTTCCTAGCCACTGTACATCAACACTGTTGTTACTTGCTCTTCGGGGTTTCAGGCTGCGTGTTTTGTAAAAACACTTAGTGACAACCGCTGATGTAAATATATAGACACATTTGATTGATGAATAGATGGAGCTGGCTAAGCACTAAACTAGACAAATAGTGTCATGTCACCATAACATCTCAAAAACCTGAGCTACAATAAAATGGAAAAACTTTTTTTTTTTTTTTTAAGTTGGTCACCAACAAAATGATATAGGCAAGTGCAGGCTCTATAAGCAGAGCAGTTTTACACTTACAGACAATTTGTCAATTTTATACAACTAGGCCAAATCCACTTCATTTTAATTTACTGCCATACAATATAATCACCTATACATTGCTGCAGCAAAATTGGAATGCAATATAAATCCTTGCCCCCCAGTGTAATGTCAGAAATCAATAAAAGAAATGCCTCTAGTTGACATCTACATGTGGCTAGTTCACATTGGTAGAAATATTGCTTCTCATCTGATTCCTGCAACTTGTCGGTCAGTTGGACTGGTTTTAAAGAAATAAAAAGCTTATGCAATTTACGAAGGGTACCTAACAAATAGCATTATTTTAAGATGCTAAAGATTGTAAACCTCCACACATCTACACCAGTCATAAGGTACACTTGGTCAAGTCTCATCTAAAAGTACAGCAAATAATGTCTATATTATTTGTATCATTTAAGATCAGCAGCCAACAGCCAGTTACAGAGGGTTACATACAGCGGACTCCACCTTCTCAACATTTTGTCCTTTTGACTTAATTTTTAATTGATCTCTTTTACCATCAATCCCATAATGACCAAAAAATGTGTCCAAATTAAAATAAAAACAATAACATAAAACATTGATTTCAGCATCCTGTGTCCATTGATCATCTTTGAGATGTCTCTAAAGCTCTACTGGAATTTCCTTTTGCCAAATTCAAATAATTGGAGGAAAACCAAGCAATGACGCCCAAGGAACTCTTAATATTTCAGAGAGATTGTATCAAGGCATAGATCTTGGGAAGGTTCTAAAAGAATTGCTAAAGCATTGAAAGCTCTCAGAAGTATCATTGTAAAGTGGAAGTCTGAAACCATCAAGACTGACCAAGAACACAATGGCCTTTGTTACAAAGCTTCACAGTTTCTCTGAAAAGATGGGAGAACCTACTGCAAGGAAAAACATCTCTGCAGCACTCCAACAATCAGACCATTGTGGTAGTGTCTAGAATGAATCCCATTCCTAAGTAAATGCATAACCCAAATAAAAAAGCCCTGAATGCCAAGTGCTAGTATTAAAGAAAACATGGGTTTGCATATCACCTGGCTAATATCATCGGTGAAGCATGATGGTGGAAACATCATGCTATGGGGATTCTTCTTGAGGTCAAGGACAGGGAAACTGGTCAAAAATTGAGGCGTCTGAATGGAGCAAAATACAGAAAGGACCGAGAAGAATGCCTGATCCTGTGAACTCACAGGACCTCAGACTAGGGTGAATATTCATCTTCCAGCACAAAAACGCCATAAAGCACAGAGCCAAGAAAATGCTGTAGTGGCTTCAGGAATAAAAAATCCCCAGACTTGTACCGGATTGAACATGAGATGATGTACAAAAGAAATCCATGTGTGCAAAGCTGGCAGAGGCATACCAAAGAAGACTTGAAGCTGTGATCGCTGCCTAATACTAAATATCAGGTCTAAATACATAAGCACATGAGATATGTTCAACTGTCACACAGTCTTAAAAACAATGCGTGGTATCACAAAGAATAGTTTCACTAAGGGTTTCTAAATGAATAATAAGTGAAACACCAAATACAATATTTAAAATAATCTCCAGAGTTCTGAGGACAATATATATTTACTCACCCAGCATAGGGGCGTTGGTACAGGGACTCTGGGTCCAAACTGGCTATGTCCACTGTTATCGCCTCGTCAAAGTTTTTCAGGATTTTCACTGCGGCAGCCTTTTTGGTTCCTTGCTGAAATACGAAACATGTAAAATAATTTTGTACACATTCAGCAGAAATGGTTAAAATATAAATCTATGGCATTTATGAAGCCATTTACTTTAAGTTCATCATTACTTTGTAAAAGCTCCAGGCTCTGTTACCACTAATCATTAGTTTGGGGCACCAGCCCATGACTTGGCGCACAAAGCGCCACTAAATAAAATACATTTCATTCATAAGCTACAGAAAAAGTCCTTAATTGAGCTTTATTTAGAAGTGTAATATACTACTGTACTAAGATGGTATTCAACAAAGAGGTTGTTTTATTTAACACATCCAAGCAGGAAAGCTTGATTCGAAATCCTATGAAAGGAGTAGATCCGACCTCCTTGTATCCAGAACAGCCATGATAAAAGATTCTATATATATATATTTTTTATTTATATATATATATTTTTTTTTTACCTGAATTATAGTCTGAATTATAGTCCCTACTGGTAGCTTCTAATAAAAGATCTTTACGATGAGGGCTAGTAAGTGCTGCTGCTGAAGCACCATTACTTGATCGCAGAACAGTGTACACTTAATAATGATCATACATAAAAAATGAAAGATCTCTCAATTGTAAAACAGTTTGAACTCAATACTGATTTTTAGGCCAACAAAAATACAAATCTGACTAAGCAATTATAAAAATGTGTGTACCTACCTACAGACTGGATTATATCTGTATAACAAATATTTAGTATATTTGTTTATTATTACCTAATATTAATTAATTAATTAAGATTAATTCAGTAATTTCATTACAGGAGTAATTCAGTAATTTTCATTATGTTAATTGTAATTTTCATTAAGCATTTGACTGTATGTGTACACTACGTTCCTATACATCTACGATTAGGCAAATCGTGTCAGAACAGCCTCCATGTTCTTTCTACCTAATAGAGCGCTTTTTTACCGGGCAACTATGCCAAGACAACATTCTTATGGAGCGTGGTTGGGCACCCTGGAGGCTTCAGGACCCTGAGGAGGACCCTGAGGACGACCCCAGCCTGGCCACCGAGGGGGGCTACAGGGGGAGCACAAACCCTTTTCTACTGGTAGTGGTTATGTCAACCCATAAAACATGTCCAGACTTGGCATTCGAACAGGACAACTTAGTGCTTGAAAGACTGCTAAATTCAGAGTAAGATTTCAGAGTAAAATAAGATTTCACAAACACTTTCTCTTTTCATCACACCTGTGGTGATTTGATTTGAAACCGCATTACTTCAGTAAAAAAACAAAATATGTATAGGAACCGATTGCACACTGTTGAAAAAAGTAATTTTTGTGATAAGTAAAAAAAAATTTGTGGACTTCAACAAACTCTAAATATCTCATGAGAAGTGGAAATGTCAGTAGAGACGTAGGGCCAAAGTCCAGGCTGTGAGCAGGTCTGGGGTACCCACCTGGGCTTGAGTCCCGTCGGGGTCACTGGTGCTACGGTTGCTGTCAGGTGACATGCCTTGACCAGGAGCGCTGGCCATCACAAACTCATCCGCTCGAACTGAGTTGATAAGGTCACTCAGATACTTGTAGTAAAGGTTACTAGATAGAAAGCCTGGCATATAGACCTGAGGGTGAAAAAAAATCAACCTTCAGCAAACATGAACTTAAGAATTCAAGAAGACTGTATTTCAATGCCACGAAAGGTCCATATTTTCTCCCAAGCACGACAAAATGTTTCAGCATCATCCCTAGGCTGTGGCAACGACAGAAAACGAATATAAAGCAAAGACAGAACAGTGGGCCTCTAAAGTATGGCGCTTCTATAACCTATACTTATGTGTATTTCTTATCACTTGCTTTATTAATATGAAGGTAGATAACCTTTGTAGGATTTAACTTGTGCCTTTTTGTGCATATATCCCTGTAATTACACTATTGCACCTTACACAGTTTGCAAAGGGACCCATGTGTCTCATATCAACATAATGGAAAACAGAGTACAGAGTGACCTTCGTCCCCTCACCTTCTCCATGGTTGTCCAGGCCTGCCTGAGAGGAGTGGTGAAGCAGTCTGGTAGAGGCCCCCCCTCACGACAGATATTAGACTCTATCTCCATTCGCACCGAGTCATCGAAACCCAGCGGGTTGGTGGCTTGGAGTGAGAAATACCTGGGGTGGAAACAGACTATTAGAAACAGACTGGATGTAAATACGTCGTTTGTCTGAGCTTTAATATCTGTAGATATAGATATGGAAGCCTCAGACGTTTATTATCATAAGGTATGGATAAAAGAGCTTCAGACCCTAACCATCTGGAGATATGGAAGCTTCAGACATTCACTATCTGGAGATATGGATATGAAAGCTTCTGACCTTCACTATCTGGAGATATGGATAAGAAAGCTTCTGACCTTCACTATTTGGAGATAGAGATATGGAAGCATCAGACCATCACCATCTGGAGATATGGATATGGAAGCGTCAGACATTTACTATCTGGAGATATGGAAGCTTCATGCCTTTACTATCTAGAGAAATGGAAGCTTCATGCCTTTACTATCTAGAGAAATGGAAGCTTCTGCACATTTCTTTCTGGTCAGTCCCTCTTCAATTTCTATTTTAAAACATCTACCACTAACCCCCAATCTTTATCGTCCTCTACACACATCCACATGTTGTAGGCTACTATCTATTACTACCTCATCATCAACACATTCCCACAAGTTGAGGGCTACTATCTACCCCTACCTCATTATCAACACACTTCCACATGTTGCAGGCTACTATCTACCACTACCTCATCAACAACACACTCCCACATGTTGAAGGCTACTATCTACCACTACCTCATCATCAACACACTCCCACATGTTGAAGGCTACTATCTACCAATACCTCAACAACAACACACTCCCACATGTTGAAGGCTACTATCTAACACTACCTCATTAACACACGTGTACAGGCTGTAGGCTACTATCTACCACATAAGCATAACATCATTTATTCAGCATATCAGACATGCCAGCCAAGAAGACGAAGAAGCAATTTAGGGCCACGCCAAAGAAAAGACACCCCGTTGTCAAACTGGTTACTGTCAGGGAGGGAGTGGCTGCCCGGAGGAGGACCGAAACGTAAACGATGGCTGTGGGGAATGTGTGTAAAGCCTGGGCCAGGATCTGCTACCCGCTACAATGTAAGAAGACCTGGTGAAATAAGGGCTAAGATGGTGTAAAGAAAAGCCACATCATTTATTCCTACTGTGTTGAGTGGTGTTTCCACCTAACCAGACGTTGCTCCAGATAAGAGGGTCTGCTTAGGGATTGAAATGTAAATTCCTTAACAAGAAAAATGCTGTCAAGGCAAAGACGGTGGCAAGATATTTGTAAAGAAACCAACATGCCCTACTTGTCATATAGGATCATGGCATCATTCTGGGCCTCCAGGCCATCGTACTGGCCGGCCTTGGCGGCAAGCTGGTCCTGAAAGTTGTCTGCCGCCAACCAGAACTGCAGGACATTCACAGCTTCTTCCTTCTCCATGTACTGGGAGTGCACACAGACACAATATCAGGTTTGATACAAACTACAATTATACATTCAAAACCTAAAACAATGTAATATAAAACCAACAATATAGGGTCCAGAGGATTCTCTCACCTCAGAGAAGTAGAAGAGGGCTGATTCACAGAACAAGATGTCTGCCAGAAACACTGAGCCACTGGTCAACACTTCAATCTGGTACTTACAGAAATGATGGCTGCGCAAGAATTCACTAAAGTGCCTGGGAATCATAAATTACATAAAGTTTAAAAAGTGTAAAAACCTAGGACACAAAATAGTACTTGTGTACAACAGAACAAAGGTTACACTTTAGGGGGAAAAAGCATGACACCCAAAAATAAGACTCACTGTTGTTCCATGATGGAGAAGACGACCGACTGTGCAATGACGAAGCAGTTTGGGTCCACCATTCCATCCTCACCACAGATTTTAGCTGGCAAAGAAGAGTTAATACACACAAATAAAATCAAAAAAAGTCCAACAACCACTGGGAATTTATTTAAAAAAAGAATTATCCTTAATAGTCCTGACACTTACATGTGAAAAGAGTTAGCAGTAATCATGTCTTACCAACTATGTCGTTTCTCATCTGTTCTGTGATGGGGATAGGCCTAGCAGCGTCTGGAGATATGTACTTGGTGAAAATGTTCACTGCATCTCTCTCTATACCTACAATACACAAAAAGGAATATGTCCATAAAAAATCTATCAAAGTTTTATAGAACACTGCCTCCGAAAACGTGATGCTGCGTAAAATGCTGATAAAATGAAAATAACATTGTGCAAATTGTGTATCCCTAAATGTAACTGAAAATCGCACAAAGACAACATATCAAATGTTTAAACTGAGAAATTATATTGTTGTAGGGAACACGTTTTGAAACGTGTTGCAGACATTAAATTCAAGCCGGCATATATTTTTCTCAGTGTCTCAGTTTCAAAATTGTATGTTGTCTTTGTACTATTTTCCATTGAATACAGGGTTTAAATGATTTGCACATCATTGCATTCTGTTTTTATTAACATCCTACACAACGTCCGAACGTCTTTGAAAACAGAGTTTTAAAATGTGTTCATTATCATTTTAAAATGAACAACAGCCAGTTCTTTCACATTATGGAGAACAAACACAGCTCATCTCTAGTGCTGAAACATGCACCGTCAGCCAGCATAGAGACTCCACACCAGATGCCATTTTCAACCAATACAAACCTAACAAATAATGACACGCACATTCAAACGGACCACCTGTCAAACATACTTTTCATGAGCTTGTCAGAGAGCTCCTTGAGGGCGTTGGTGGACTGCAGCTTGAAGGGCGTCCCTGTCCTGGAGGAAGGCTGCCTGGTCGGGGTGTCTGGCCCCGCTGAGGAGCTGAAGGAGTCCCTGTGGACGAGCTGCGCCACGGGACTGTCGCTACTGTGACTGTTGGTGTCCTCGGGGCTCGGGGTAAGAGGGCGGGCCGAAGCGGGCCTGGGGACAGAGGGAAGGTCCATTTCTGTGGGGGTGGATGGGTCAAGGGAGACTGGGTTGGGGGCTGGCTCGGCCAGGGAGCTGAGCTTTACGGAGTTGAGGCTGTGGGTTCGGACCCGAGACCAGCTAGTGGAGCGGAAGCTCTCCGCCTCTAGCCAGAAGCGGACCAGGTGGTCTGCCCCACGAGCCTCCTGGAACTGGATGTAGTAGGGTGTGGCCACGTGGTCCCGCAGGATCTGGTCCACCGTCTTTGACAGCCGTGATCGCGTCTCTGAAGCCAAGTAGTTCACACTGGACCTACCTGAAAGACACAACCATGAATAAAATCACTATACAACATACAACCACATGGGAGGACCATACGGGACCATTCTGAAACACACAACCCTAAAAGAAACACTGTACAACCATATAGGAGGATCACCCAGAAACACACAACCCTAAAAGAAACACTGTACAACCATATAGGAGGATCACCCAGAAACACACAACCCTAAAAGAAACACTGTACAACCATATAGGAGGATCACCCAGAAACACACAACCCTAAAAGAAACACTGTACAACCATATAGGAGGATCACCCAGAAACACACACCCTGGTTTTCCCTTTAATTTGTTATCCGTCTACATAGTCATCCTGTGAAAGTGTTTCTTTCAAAATGGTTCTGCCTTTAAGAAAACACATCAAGCTATCAGTTCAACAATGGCTGAGGCAGTTTTTTAACTGACAAATTCTGGGCAAAACCTGCATGGGCAAAAAGAAATCTTTACAAAAACAAAAATTCTGTATTTGACAAGAAACAATAAGACAAACAAAAAGCATAGTCCTTGGGATACGAAATGACACGGCTATCAAAATCTACAAGGTCTTTAAAAGTTGTGGTCCTGAATGGCTGTATTTAGGACAGTATTTCCTCCCAGGCAGGCAGTGGTGTGAATCATGTCCTTGAAGTTCTTCTTGTCTACAGTGTGAAACTAAACCATTTATTATATCTCTATGTATTTCTGATGACATTTGTGCAAATCCTGCATACAACACCATTTACTTGTTTGGCTGGGATTAACAGGAAAAGCAAAATCTAAACAGGGGCAGTAGCCTTAAGTTCGTACACTGATAATCAGGGCACATACTTTACTCTCTTTACTGTCTACTTATAAAAAAAATGATGTGTTTTCAAACTAAATATTAGCTGGTAGATAATCCCTCCACAAGTCCGGAAATGTGTAATTTGATGCACCTGGTATCAACTTCATGTGGCAAACAATGTCCAGAAGGCAGTTCAGAACAAATTAAAACCCTCCCTAACAGTACTGAAAACCAGATCAGCAGGGCCATGTATCTTGGGAGACACACTACACCGCCCCACCGCCCTTCCCCAGCCTCCACCCAGAAAAAGGAAAGAAAGGCAGATTGGACGCGTCATTTCAGACTTTGGAAAAACCTAGACGAGTCAGTCAATAAGCTCTTTTTAAATCACAGTAAAGCACTGTTCACAATCATCTATCAAAACTGAGAGTAATTGTCAACCATGTGACTGTACCCGGGTCACATGATCAGGGTGGCCATGTGGACGGATGACTGAAGCCTGGCTGGAGGCCTCCATTACAGAATGAACTACAGTACAACACACAGCAGACCGGTGTGTTGTGGGAAGTCTGGTGTTCCTGTTATCAGCTCCAGAGTGCAGGCTGCCACAGGTGACTCTTAAAAAGCAGTTTAACAGTCCCCCACCCTCCCTCCCGCTCGCCCTCCTTTACTTCCTCCCTCCCTTGCTCTCTCCCCCTCTCCCTCCCTCTGTTCAGGAACACAGGTCTAGTCTACATATAGTACAGTGGTTAAACCAGAAAACATGACTGCCATATCAGTTGATCTCAGAATGTCTGTCTACATGACATGTTATCTCCCCACTCATGTTAAACAAAAAAAGTAATGAACATCTTACAGAAAAGACAAACAGGTACAGAAAATACTAAACTTTTCACCAGCACTTATGGGCATGAGATTCTGCCAATTATCATTTAAATGGCAAAAGGGAAAAGAAGCTCAGTGCTCTTGACCCTGAACAACCTTTAAAAAGCAATAGGTGGATGCAGATTAAATACAACGTCCGGCACCCAAAAACAACCCCAACGACCAAAAACAAGCCTAACCAACAATGTGAAACAGACTCCTAGCATCTGTGGTTCCAGGTCTAATAGCGTACCCAGATCCCCGAAGTGCTCGGCCTCCATGTGGCTCGGCTGTTTCTTCAGGATGGATGTGCGTCCGCGGGCAAAGGAGTCCATGTTGGCTGAGATGGCGTTGATGGCCACATGGCTGGGCCCTGCCGCCTCCTGGATGGCATGGTGATTCCGGAGGCTCAGGGAGGGGGAGCTCGCTGGGGCTATCGGAGCAGGGACTACGGGGGGGGAACAGGCATTCGTCAGGGTCAATGTCGGCTTAGCTTTCATCCACATTTGAGTTGTCTAGCAGACACTGTTACCCGGTGTGACTAACAATAAGTGCATTCCTCTTTTAGTGTCTTGGAAAAACAACATCAGACATTCATAATGAGTACACTTCCCTTCATCAAAGCCATTAGTTGTTGATGTCATCGGCAGACGAAATCAAAGTTAAGTGCATTATTCATTGTATTTTTTGTATTACTATTATTTGTTCTCTCTGGTGATGGGGTTTGGGAGGGGATACGCAAGTTAATTAAGAAACGTATCAAAGAGGAAGGTTTTCAGCCACTTTTGGAAGATTGGCAGAAACTCTGCTTTCCTTGCTTTAAGGGGAGGCTTGTTCCACCATTGAGGTGCCAAGACAGAGAAGAGTTTTGGCTCGGCTGAGTGGGAGCTGCCAAACAAGCACGGCCTGCAGGTAGGGAGATGCAGTTCCCTTTGCTGCACCACAGACAAACACCATGGTCTTGTAGCGGATGCAAGCTTCTACCGGAGGACAATGGAGTTTGCAGAGAATAACCACTGTATAATACATTGACAGAGTTAAGGAGAGAGAGAGGGGGGGAAAGAGCAAGGGAAGGAGGGAGTAAAGGAGGGCGAGAGCGAAGGGAGGAAGTGAGTGGGAAAGTTATTCTGCTGTCTAAGAGTCACCTGAAATGTCTGCCAAGCATGCAGATATGCATGTTGCAACCAGGGAACCATTGAGTGTCATTGGCGTAGCAATGTTAGGACGGTCATGTGCATAAATGACAGTACCAAGTGAACTTGTGTATACAGCAAAAGGGAATGGGCCAAGGACTGATTCCTGGGGCACACCAGTAGTAAGATTGCGTGGCACAAACACAGACCGGCTCCGTGAAACCTGGTAGGACTGGCCTGCCAGGTAGGATGCAAAAGTGGGCAGAACCTAAGACCCCCAGCTCTGAGTGTGTGGAGAGGAGCAGGGTGGTTCACAGTGTCAAAGGCAGCGGAAAGATCAAGGACAACAAGACCAGAAAACAGAGAAAAGCAGTCTCGGTCGAGTGACCTGTCTTGAAACCTGGTTGCTTAGGGTCTAGAAGATTGTTCTGGGACAGATAAGGAGAGAGGATTTAGGAGAGAGGAAAAGGTGGCAGAGTTTCCTGTGGTAAGAGGCAGATGCTACATATTTAGAGTAATAGGATATCCAATCTTTATGATTGAAGTCACAACAAAGTATGGTATGAGTGGTTGTTGTGTCCTGGTAGAACAGAGGGAGCTGTGACTGGTTACCTGATATCGCTCTTAACTACTCTTAAGCCCTTTGGTTTAATCTGTGTGAATTTGCCTACTACATTCTGTCAGTACATCTGCATACGGAAATATACACAGCTCCCAAGCATGTGATTAAAAAGGGGGAACTCTGAGGGAAATACAGCCACACTAAAAAGTGTAAGTAAACAGAAAACTTCCACTAAACAGTCCCTTTCAAACAACATCCGTCGTTCTGCCCGGTTTTCACCACAGAACTGAACCCTCAGGCAGCAGCAGAACAGCATTGCAATTCAGCATTGCATAGAGGAAGTGGTGCGGTACCCACCTCTATTGATTTTACCATCAATTGGTCGCTCAGGTTCCTTGCCTTTTGCTGTGGGTCAAAAAGAACAAAAAAGAACTGCAATCAAATAATTGTGTAGAGCAGTAATTGCACCAGTATTAGAATAACCTTAGATTAACCATGCAGGTTATGGACTGGAAATGTGCCTGAGGATGGCTGTGGCAGAAAGCAATACAACATCAATGCAGCTGCAGTGGCATCAAAATGGCACTAACTTAAATGGGGCAAAATTTCTCTGCGGGACGCAACAACTACTCCACAATGTGGATAGCTAAAAGAAATGTAAAAAAAAAAATACATTTAGGTTAGATGGTTCTTTGTTGGACAACCCGAACATTTAAAATATAATTATAAAATTGCAGAGAGTGTGGCTACACCAGCGGAAAGACAGGAAGAGCTAAATGTTTCTGCACTACAGATTGAAGAGGAAAAAAATCTATATTTGGGGACTGAACTTGCGTAACAGGTGAGAAGGACAGAATCACATACACACCTAAAGAAACACATTAAAGGGGACAGAGGTTGAGCAGGGCTCAGCATGATACATTAATCTAAAACTAGTGTAAAATGTTTTCATACACTTGGTTTTAGTTTGGCTTCAAGAGTTGTGTTCTAAAGTGAGACATGGTTCATCTTGAATGCATGATTGAGCTACCCATTAACATGACGTCACCACCATGCTGGGGTGAATTTGTGCTTGTGGGCTTTGTAGTCAAACAGCGCCTAAATCCTAAAAGACTAAGTTTTCGGATGTATCATGCGATACGTCACTTCTGAAATTCTAGATTTCTCTGCGACTTAATGGATTCCCAGTCAATCCATTTAGTTTAATAGGGATATAGTCTGTGTACTTCTGTTCAACATGTCTGCAAGAATTTAAGTGATGTGTTACCCTAGACCAAGGGTGGGCAAACAACGGCCCGAGGGCCAAATGCGGCCCGCGAGGCAGTTCCATCAGGCCCGCGGAAGGTAATAAAATGTTTTTGAGGGAAATTAAAAAACAACTCACCAGCCAATTCTTATATTTCTGAGTCAGAATTTAAACTATTTACACATTATAAGGGATCTACTGTACATTTGTACTGTATGTTTTAACTTGTGCCCTTTTCTGGCCTGCAAATCATTTATTATTAGCAAATTACAAAAACAAATGTGGCCCTCCATTTAAGTTCATAATCCTGATGTGGCCCCCGAGCCAAAAAGTTTGCCCTTCCCTGCCCTAGACTATTTATCCTTCGTACAGCTTTATAAAACATACTGTGGAATTACGGGTGCATTGTAAATTGATAATTAGAACTGCTATTTCAAGTTGTATTGAATAGAGCATTATGAGAGGTGAGCGATCCCACTTAATTTTTTTTTTTAATGAAACATCTACATTCAATGCTGGAATGTACCTTTTTTTTTTTTTTTAAATAGCGTCCAATATTTATTTATAATTTGTAACATTACTAGAAACAAACTAAGTCATTGGATTTGGGGGAGATGGTTTTAACACAAATGGATGTTGCTGCAATTCACCTCCCTTCCACATGGAGTGCACCATATCCAGATGATACGCCTGTGACTGTGTTAACCATGTTCGGTAAACAACTATTTTACTATATGCCCTCAGCATATGGTATCATAAAAAGACTACACACTCTAGTCCTTCCACACATGTTTAATTGGATTCCGGTCAGGGCTTTTACTGGGCCAGAAGGGATGTTACTATTCATTAGGCACTTAATGGTACTTTGGCTATGAGATTTGGGTTGTTGTCCTTGTTTCATCTAAGCACATAACCTGGACACAAATACCTGTTTTGGTACCCATTTCAGTCCTCCTCCATTATAGGAAATAACAGAATAGGCATGATTACAATTGGGTGGGGAAACTAAACGTTTCGTGCCTGACACAAAGGGTTCATCTGATTGGCTTTCAGCTGTCAGTGGGTCAGCAGATGCACAGACCAGCCCTCGGGCCGCGAGAAGGATGGAAAACTATTTTTATTAGTCATCAGATGGTGAATACGGTGACGTCAATATCTACACATCACAAAGGGCTTTAGAATTTCATTTAACTTGGTATATAAATAGGTTCCTGCATATGATGGTTATCAGCATCATTTCAAATGATCCATGGTTTGCACAGTAAGCTTAATACTGTACAGGAGCTGTAAAGACGAATGTGTGTAATCAAAGTCTGTAGTTTGGCCTACACATGTACCTGGCATTTGTATTTCTTTGTGTATACTTTCAGGCAGTCTACCGCTGTAACAGCTAAAGGGCTTTTGACATATAGTGGGGAGAACAAGTATTTGATACACTGCCGATTTTGCAGGTTTTCCTACTTACAAAGCATGTAGAAGTCTGTAATTTTTATCATAGGTAAACTTCAACTGTTAGAGACAGAATCACATTGTATGATTTTTGAGAAATGTATTAGCATTTTATTGCATGACATAAGTATTTGATCACCTACCAACCAGTAAGAATTCTGGCTCTCACAGAACTAGTTTGTCTTTCAGAAGCCCTCCTGTTCTCCACTTATTACCTGTATTAACTACACATGTTTGAACTTGTTACCTGTAGAAAAGACACCTGTCCACAGACTCCAACCTCTCCACAATGGCCAAGACCAGAGAGCTGTGTAAGGACATCAGGGATAAAATTGTAGATCTGCACAAGGCTGGGATGGGCTACAGGACAATAGGCAAGCAGCTTGGTGAGAAGGCAACAACTATTGGCGCAATTATTAGAAAATGGAAGAAGTTCAAGATGACGATCACCCTCGGTCTGGGACTCCATGCAAGATCTCACCTCGTGGGGCATCAATGATCATGAGGAAGGTGAGGGATCAGCCCAGAACTACACGGCAGGACCTGGTTAATGACCTGAAGAGAGCTGGGACCACAGTCTCAAAGAAAACCATTAGTAACACACTACGCCGTCATGGATTAAAATCCTGCAGCGCACGCAAGGTCCCCCTGCTCAAGCCAGTGAATGTCCAGGCCCATCTGAAGTTTGCCAATGACCATCTGGATGATCCAGAGGAGGAATGGGAGATGATCATGTGGTCTGACGAGACAAAAATAGAGCTTTTTGGTCTAAACTACACTTGCCGTGTTTGGAGGCAGAAGAAGGATGAGTACAACCCCAAGAACACCATCCCAACCGTGAAGCATAGAGGTGGAAACATCATTCTTCGGGGATACTTTTCTGCAAGAGGGACAGGACGACTGCACCCCATTGAGGGAAGGATGGATGGGGCCATGTATCGCAAGATCTTGGCCCACAACCTCCTACCCTCAGTAAGAGTATTGAAGATGGGTCGTGGCTGCGTCTTCCAGCATGACAACAACCCGAAACACACAGCAAGTGCAACTAAGGAGTGGCTCCGTAAGAAGCTACGGTCTCAAGGTCCTAGAGTGGCCTCGCCAGTGTCCAGACCTGAAGCCAACAGAAAATCTTTGGAGGGAGCTGAAAGTCTGTATTGCCCAGCGACAGCCCCGAAACCTGAAGGATCTGGAGAAGGTCTGTATGGAGGAGTGGGCCAAAATCCCTGCTGCAGTGTGTGCAAACCTGGTCAAGAACTACAGGAAACGTATGATCTCTGTAATTGCAAACAAAGGTTTCTGTACCAAATATTAAGTTCTGCTTTTCTGATGTATCAAATAC
>JACXGK010003373.1:0-44707 GCA_016801125.1 Novumbra hubbsi | reverse complement strand
TCAAAGTGGTATATAGGGGAAAGTTGTTTTCAAAGCTGGTGCAAAAAAACAGCCACTGCAGATGGACTTTTAATCAGGGCTGTGTCTTCTATTGAGGACACCAAAGTCATGTCCTCTGTATTTTCTTCAATGAAGAAACTACATTTACATGCGTAATACAAGTTGTCATTTGATGTGTGATTTAAGTGTTCCCTTAAATATTTTGTGCAGTGTGTTTACATTGAGCCTCAATTTACAAAAATGACTGACTGTTGACTGTACGCAAGTTGTAGGGGTGAATTGCATTTTACCATTGACTACATGCCAGTAGATTACTTGGGTACAATTGTATTTTGTGAAAGACTTTCCATTATATCAATATAGTTATTTACCCTGAGTTTCCTTACTTGACTTACACGGAAGAAAATAGATGGACACATGCAAACTTTGGGAAGGCAACAGACACATGGAAGACACAGGAGAAGAAAGAGAAGGTAAGTTGAGGAAGGAAGGAGAAAGATAAGGAAGAACTTGTAGAACCTGAAGGGACCACTTGGCCAATTTCATTCTCTTGTTTGGTAGAACCCAAAGGGACCACTAGGTTTAGCTTATATAATTCTCTTGTTTGGTAGAACCCGAAGGGACCACTAGGTTTAGCTTATATAATTCTCTTGTTTGGTAGAACCCGAAGGGACCACTAGGTTTAGCTTATATAATTCTCTTGTTTGGTAGAACCCGAAAGGACCACTAGGTTTAGCTTATATAATTCTCTTGTTTGGTAGAACCCAAAGGGACCACTAGGTTTAGCTTATACAATTCTCTTGTTTGGTAGAACCCGAAGGGACCATTAGGTTTAACTTATATAATTCTCTTGTTTGGTAGAACCCGAAGGGACCACTAGGTTTAGCTTATATAATTCTCTTGTTTGGTAGAACCCGAAAGGACCATTAGGTTTAGCTTATATAATTCTCTTGTTTGGTAGAACCCGAAGGGACCACTAGGTTTAGCTTATATAATTCTCTTGTTTGGTAGAACCCGAAGGGACAACCAGGTTTAGCTTATATCATTCTCTTGTTTGGTAGAACCTGAAAGGACCACTTGGTTTAGCTTATATAATTTTCTTGTTTGCTAGAACCCGAAGGGACCACTAGGTTTAGCTTATATCATTCTCTTGTTTGGTAGAACCTGAAAGGACCACTTGGTTTAGCTTATATAATTATCTTGTTTGATAGAACCCGAAGTGCCTCTGACAAACACCCTCCGTCAACGTCTTGGATGCTCAATTTGTCTGTGGCCGTGACAGAGTGCTTCATCCCTCCTGGCCTTCCCTCCCCACTCTGGCCAATGGTGAGCCAGTATTCACCGACCCCCAGGGGCTTCTGGGATGCAGACACAGCGGACCAGCGCGAGAACCCCCGGTCGCGACGACAAAACCGCTGGGCCTTACACCTCAAGGCACATCGTACCTTGAAAGTTCGTACTCCTCAGAAGGAAAGCATACGAAAGCACAAAGGCTTCCATTGTGGACGACACAATGAGGCTCTATCTCCAAGTCCGAACCTGCCACCAGAATATCGCCAGAAGGCCATTTCAGACTCACACGTGCGTCCCATGCGGCTGACACCGGGGCCATCTCCGTCGGCGTAGGCCGGGGTGACCGTCACCTTGTACTCCGTGTCAGACAGCAACGGTTGCAGCAGGAGGCTGCTCTGACCACCGGGGACCATCATCTGAAACACACACGCACAGCTGCCAATCACAAGGCAAGGACGGCACGGCTCAGGTACCCGTCTGGGGCGGAGGTCAGCTAGGGGACGCGCTGGATCGATGCGACCAGAGATTAAATGTATACTGGAACGGCACGGGAGGGGCACGTAGCGAGCACCGGAGCTTGGCGTCGGATCTGTCCGCCTTGCCAGACAATGACCATGGGAGCTGGCAACACAGCACAGGCAGATCTGGGAGCAGGCAAGCTAATAGGAGGCAAGCTTGTGACGGCTTTGTTTTTAGAGATAACAGGCCTTTTTGTCATCTGTTGTTTGCGAAGCAAATATGAATGTCCTTACGCTATGAGCAATTACTGCACACACGATAGAGGAAAAACTATTAAGCAAATTAAATATTAAAAACACTGTGGAACAAATTATAACGGACAGAGATAAAAGCAAATTCTGTAATCAGTGTCGTCAAGGGCTAGAAAACAACATTTTCATGAAGAAGCAGTAATAAAAATGAAAACTGTTTTTTTGTATTTATTTTAGTATTTATTAACCATCACCCTTTGCAAGGAAACTTTGATGAACCCTTGTTTTTAAGTATAGTATAATCAGATCAGTCACAGGCCAAATGTTTCATCTCACCTTTGCTGAATAAAATTACAGTTTTTGTTTTCTCTCAAAATAGACTTTACAAAATGGAAAATCTTGTTTTAAACTGCTGTGGCCTTTTAAGTTCATGTCAGGTCTGCAATTGAGCCGAATACAATCATTTCAATAATAATGTCTCTGGCTGTGTGTAAATCTCTGTACATAAGAAACATCCATTAACGATGTATTCATATAATAAAAAATGTCACACACATGAAAGTTACTTTGAAAGTGACCATCAAACAAATAATGATCAACTTGCTGTGCATACAATGTTGTGTATTATGATGTCCCCAAGTTATGTACAATTTAATTATAAATAGACATTAAAAAGTAGGTATAGACTACCTGTAAATCTTTTGACAAATAGTCAAACCAGATGCAATGAAAACTTCAGCAGTGAGGCCATTGAGGGTAAATGCGGAATAGATTGAGCAACTAATGACTTCACATACTGAAAGTGAAGACTATGAATTTATAATTTGGGCTACAGAATTACCTAGGATGAGTGTAATTTCTGGGCCGCAGCCATCTTTTTCCTCATCCAGACTCATCCATCTTTCTCTCAGTCTCTAGATCTGTCTCCCTTTCACTCCTCCAGACTCATCCATCTTTCTCTCAGTCTCTAGATCTGTCTCCCTTTCACTCCTCCAGACTCATCCATCTTTCTCTCAGTCTCTAGATCTGTCTCCCTTTCACTCCTCCAGACTCATCCTCTCTTTCTCTTAATCTCAAGATCATTCTCATTTTCCCTTCATCCAGACTCATCCTCTTTCTCTTTCTCTGAATCTCAAGCTCATTCTCCTATTCACTTCCTCCAGAGTCATTCTCTCTTTCTCTCTTTCTCTTATTCTCAAGCTCATTCTCCTTTTCCCTTCCTCCAGACTCATCCTCCCCTTTTCTCAGTCTCTAGCTTTCTTCATTTCCCTCCTGTCCTCCAACAATCCTGCTTGCATTCCAAGTGTGTGTGTTCAAGCCTCTGTCTAAAAGGGATCTACAGCTGTGACAAGCGACTAGAGGCGAGCTTGACAAATCAATTTCAACCCAACGTGATGAAAATAGCAGCTAGCGTTTCTTTGAGAGGGTGGATGCACCTGATTGAACGTCTTCCTCGACATCACCACTACTGCAAAATTAGATTTTATTTCCTAGTGGGGGGGCTCCCTAATAAGTGTTCACCATTTATAGTTTATTTCCTAATGCGGGGGGTCCCTTATAAGTTTTCAATAATTTCAACCGGTAATTCGGTGAAGACTCAAGAATCTAACTCTCGAACCCTGTGACTTGAATTACTGAGTTGGGCTGTGAGTCCCAGTCTACTCTTCCTATACCCAGACTGGCCTTCAATATGGTGTGGTTGGCGGGGAGCTTTCCATTGTCTATATGGTGCTGAAGGTTACCAGCAACACATGAAACCGAGGCTTTTGATACTTTCCCCAGTTTCCCTTCACTATATCAGTGGAATAGGAATGAACTGATGCTTTGCAATTCTAATTCTAATGGCATTGTTCTGTTTTCCACGTTTAGAATCTTTAGAACAAAGCTGGAACATTGGAGTTAAAAAAACGTCAAGGTGTATATCAGAGTTAAGTAAAGCGCATTGACTATATTCCCACTGGGTCAGTTCCCAAACATAAAACGGCCTAAAACCTTCTGTCTTCAATCGATTTGTAATCGGATTAAACACTACCGCACAATGGATCTGGCATGCACTTTAAAAGACTTCAATACAACCCCGATCTCTTCCATACAAACATATCTGCTCAGTGGAATGTCCAGAAGAGCAGAGCGTCTCAAGAGACACTGGCTGAATGACTGGAGTTGCTAAAACATTTAACCAGTCAGACAATGTATGCTTATCAGCTATAGAGCAAGAGGCAGGTTTTTTATTCCAGTGGCGCTGTTGGAGTGTGTGGACTTGTGAATGTATGTGTGGTAGATAGAGAATGAGAGAACATGTCCAGAAATGGCAGTGCAGTGAGGTTAAGGGAGGCTGTTGAAGGAGGGTCATATTCCACTTATCTCAAAACCTGAATTAAAGATGGGGCCGGCATTGTTCGGGTCTTGGCTGTGGATGTACTGAGAATCGTATTCGTATGGGATCAAAGCCCAGCGGAATCCGCCCTCGGTTTCTTACCGTCTCCACGGCACGGTCGCCCTTGGCGGTGACAAAGGACACGCGGTAGTGAAGTACGTTGCGGTCCTGCATAGCCCAGGACACCTCCATGCTGTAGGTGGTGTGATCGCTGAGGAGGAGGTTCCTCACACCCAGGTGTACCACTGGCAACGGGAAGGGAGGAGCGGTGGGAGAGGGATGGAGGGAGACAGTGCGGGGGAGAAAAAGGTGAGAACACAATGCCAGCAGACTACTGACGTACAGACACAGACCTGGAGTTCCTGGTGAGATTCAAGCTACATACGGAGCCTTGCAAAAAAATATTCTGCCCCCTGACAAATTCTGTCATATTATCGACTTCAAAATGGTACATGCACATTTCATTCTGTTTGATATTTTATTCTAAAACAAAATGTGTTACTGTAAGGTGATGCAGGTTTGACAATAGGAAAATAAAAACAAGTGAAATATGTTGCTTGCGTAACTGTTCAAACCCCACAAATACACAGCCAACTTTTGCAGCAACTTTTTGGGTAGGAATGTACTAGCTTTGCAGACAGCATAAGATTCGTTTTGACTCACTCTATTTAGCATATTTAACATCTCCTGGTCTTCCCCTGCATGGTGTGATGCGGCTTCTACTTCCTGATTAGTGATCCAACAGTGTTAATTGCCACAATGCTCGTTATATCCAAACACATGGATAGTATTTTGCACCTTTTCTCTAGTATTTAGTATATATTACATTAACTCTAACTTCTGTAGAATGCTTCTTGTTTTTGCCTGACCAACAATCCTTGAACCACAGGGTTTTCATTCAGAAAACAGGAGTGCAACTTTAATGATTTACAGGTGGAGACCTATTGTAACGTATTTGCCTATGGGCTTTTTTTCCCATCTATGTAAGTTGGTGCGGGGTCAAATAGCTATGCAAGCAAAATATTTGAATATTAAAATTATTCTTAAAAGTATTTGCCAACATAAAACCAATGTCACCTTAATCGACAACACAATAATTGTTTCAGTGTTTTGAAATCAAACCGGAAACGTATTGTTGTACAATGCTAGGATGTACAATGCTAGGATCTGAATACATTTGCAAGGCACTGCATTGTTGAGAATGGATGACCATGATATAAATACAGTTCATTATTATTCACATCAGGAACCACCGGGCCCTCAAACCCCCTTACATACAGCAATTCAGAGCAGTAAAGTACACAAATAAAATGTATTTTGCCTGGTGTGGTAGTAGCTTTTGTGGTGGTCATGGTGGTAGTAGCTTTTGTGGTGGTCATGGTTCTTGCAACTGTAAAAACAGAGACATCGTGTTAGTTCAATCACACTTTATTTGTACTGAACAACACAGGATTTAGAACGTAAAACAGCACCACTGACTTTCTCAAAACCAGTATCAAAGGACAAAGTACCATCACAAACATGGAGAACAAAGTTGCCTATTGGTGTTGAACAATTTTAACATACCGAACGTTACAAGAGAACTTTACAAGAGCTTAAAGCCCCCTAGGAGCAAGCACTAGCAAAGTGGCAAAAAAAGTCCCTCAATCAGAAAATAACATTGGGAAGAACATTCTCCTTCTAGGCCAGGCTGTTGTCAATGAAGGGTGGTTAGCCTAATTTTGCAATCCTCTAAAGAAAAGCTATTTCAGTGCTTTGACAACTACAATAATCAACACAATGAGACAAATGTTGCTCCAAGCATTTTCACCCTTTGAGATTTCAGGGATTTTCTGGATCAAAACACGTAACTATTGTTGAAACTCAACAAATTCCTCAAAGTAATACGATTTAAAGATACAAACTGCAAGTGCTCATTGAATTCTCATCCCTAGGCAAGTTATCTCCCATCACACCGCAAATTATGTTTAAATCCTAATTTTGGGTCACACCATTAGGCTCAAAATATCCAGAAACAAACTTCCTTCTGAAAGACTTCAGTCTATTCTTGTTCTGAGAAATTAATCCATGCAAGAATTTATAAAACTGAAGATCTCATACAACAATATGCACTACTCTCTTCACAGAACAGCGCAAACTGTCTCAAAGCAGAATAGAAAGGGGAGTGGGAGGCCCTGGTGCACAATGGAGGAGGAAGACAAATATATTACGGTGTCTAGTTTGAGAAAAAGAAGCCTTGCAGGTCCTCAACTGGCAGATTCATTAAAAAGTACCTGCAAAACACCAGTCTCAATGTCAAAAGTGTACAGGCGAATCCGGGATGCTGGCCTTTTAGGTTGAGTTGCAAAGAAGAAGCCATTTCTCAGACTGGCCAATACAAATAAAAGATTAAAATGGGCAAATGAACACAGACACTGGACAGAGGAAGAACTCTGCCTAGAAGGCCAGCATCCTGGAGTCACCTCTTCTCTGTTGATACACCCCCCAAAAATAAAAACATAAACACAAAATTCATAAGATACAAACGCGTTCTTCATGTATATGTTCTCTTGCGCTAGAGGCACCAATTCATTCCATTTATAAAGATCTTGGAATATATTCCACATGTGAGGTGCAGAAAAACTAAAAGCTTGTCTACTTGTCTAGATTGCAGGTATCTCTAGAGTTATCCATCCCTAAGACTATGTTTGATAGTTTGTACTTCTATGTCAGCAGAGAAATAATGTTTGGAAGTAATGAATAAGTAAGTGCTTCCCTTAATTACCTGTTGACTCTGTGAGTATCACTGCTTCACTCTCCTCCTCATTTGTGTAGACAGCGGACAGCGAGACCTCATACTCAGTGACTGACCTCAGTCCCGTCAACAGGTGGCTGTTCATATTGCCGTTCAGTAACATCTTCACAATAGGGAGAAAGAGATAAGCGGAGTCAATGTTATTAAGGTTTTTTGAATGTTATTTAATGTTATTACAGATATTTCTGATGCTACTAAACAAAGGTATGGACCAGAATACTACAGTCACCTAAAAGGCTTCAAAACAACACGTATAAATATGGAGAAGCATGCAAGAAATCCATATTGGCACCCACTGCTGCAATTCCAACGGAATCTTTAAGACATGTCAGACTTTGAGTAAAAATTCTGTGTTTTTTGCAAGATGTCGATCATTATGATCTTAGGAATATGGCAGAATGTCTGCCAAGCCGTGTGGGAGGTGAGCAGAAAACTTTCTATACACCATATACGACTCAAGAGAACTTAAGAAGATCCGCTAGCACGGATAAATCTGTTGGGAGTCAGAGATTCATCAGCTGACGTTGTACGCCAGAATGACACAGTCACACTTCCCATCGCAGAAAACAACGACAACTAAAGGTTATATTAAATGAACAACACAAGAAATTAGTCACATTTCTGTCCAAACAAATGTTAAGTTATTTTATGCTAATATAATTGCTCAGGATAGAGGTTTATAACAGCGGTGGACCTGCCTGGTAGAGCACTTAAGTGCATCTTCCCTGCATGCATTGTAAGAAAGGAAAGTCAGAAGGCGGCTGCGTCCTGGGGTGAGAAAATCAAAAACTCTACAGTTAGACACCCCCTCCATGCTAAAAGCATATCTGAAGCGCTTTCCAGGGGAAAACCGCCTTAATTGAGAGCCACCATGAATTATGTGTGACTGGGGTTTGCTGAACAGTACTTGGATTGGCACCAGGTTTTACAAATGAAATCAAAATAGAACTCTTTGGCACCACACACACAAGTGATGGGTTTGGTGTTAAATGGATGGGTACACAGACAAGAACCTCATACCTACTGTAAATGATGTTTAACGGTATGAGGCTGTTTTGCCTAAACTAAGGTGAACGGCACCATGAACTCCACCAATTACCAAGGCATTTTAGACCAAAACCTGGTTGCCTCTGTCTGCAGGCTGAAACTTGGCCACAAGTGGATCGTTTAGGAAAACAATGACACAAAGCATACATCTAAACCAACAGGATTAACATTGTAAAATGTCCATTGCAGTCTCCGGACATGGTACCACTGCAATCCTAGGGTTTTTTATTAAAGAAGGCAGACCATAAGCAAAGCCTAAAATTTATTTTGATTCTGTTCGATGGTAAAGAGCAGTGGAAGTTATGGAAAATTACAATATATTGTAGCTCATTACCTGTGTTGTTTAGCTCATTAGGAATTTTCTGACCACCTTTATGGAGGGTTCCAATCATTTTAGAGGTTACAGTAACTACGGAGACAGACAACTATCCATCCTTTCAACTAACCAGACAGACAACCAGCCAGACAAACTGGCCAGGCATCCAGACACAGACCTCTTTAGTTTCTCCTCCATTAGTTGGGGTCCAGGTGAGTTTGTAGAGGACCACGTCTCGGGCTGAGTGCTGCCAGCTGACCCTGAAGCTCTCTGTGGAGACTTCACTGCTCCTCAGGTTCATAGGTTCTGGGACATCCTCTGAATTAGGCAAAAGAATAGAAAGTCTCAAAATAATAGGAGAGTTCAACATCACCCCTCACTTTGATGTCCCGTAGCTTCACAATCAGAACACTTTATCACATACTATCGGGTGTCTTCATGTCTGCCATTGTCATTTCATCTTTAGAAGCGCCTAGATATTTTGATAGCTCCACATAAAAATCGACCATATTCATAAAGCCTTTTATCATTTTGTAAAGACTCTAAGCACCGCTGCTACGGTTAGAGCGTCTTACTTGTGGTGAAGCTGTCAGTCAAGGGCTCTGCCTGGCCCTCATCGTATTTAGCAAAGATGGCCACGGTGTACTCCGTCAACGAGGTCAGATTCCTAAGCAACAGGGTGGTAATGCGCCCAACATCCATCTATTGCCACAGAAGAGAGTGGTCAAGGTCAACAGCGGAGCATAATTAGTGGTTTACTTTCCATACAACAAAGTCAGACGATATATCAGGCTACATTTATATGTTAGCAAGATGCTATTCGTCCAGACACACAGAGCTGTCTTGGGAAGGTTGTCTAAGGGGGAATTCGGCAACATTCACTTTAAGATCTACGGCATTGAGCGCTCACCTCGTTGGTCTGCACTCCGTTGGTCTTCACGTACATGATGCGGTAGCCGTTAGCCTTCTTCGATCCCGCCTCCCAGTTGAGTCTGGCCGAGCTGTGGTCGACGTCGGAGAAGCGCAGGTTTCGTGCAGGGGTCAGGGGTACTGCGAGAATTGGGTGTCACGCATAAACTCTAATACCAACCTGGTCTCATTGGAAAACTATTATATGTAAATCTATCGCACCCAATTTCAAATGGAATGCTATGTAATGTTAGGTAACGTTACAATGCGCTACTAAAAAGTATATAATACATTAAGAATTTGCCAAAACAAAACATGTGTCACGAATGATATAAAAACGTAGCATATATTATGAATTCTATTCAAATGCATCATATCTGATATGTAAGTTATTTGTTCCTTAAACGTATCATATGTTACGATCCATCATAAACATAATGACATGTTTAAGTTAGGTGTCACAGTACTGGGATTAAGGTTAGGGTTAAGGTTTGGGTTATGGTTAGCAAAAATAAATCACTTGTAACTTATTGTAGCGACCTTGGTAACATCACTACTCTGCCCCTGACAGGATGTCCCTATGTGGAGCAGGGTTGGGCACCCATGAGTGGAGCTGAAGGATGTGGATTTGTGACACAGCCAATGCCAACTATACCTTACCTAAAGTAATATATCTTAAGAATTAGGATGTCAAATATTTTACGCTAAATAGTTAACGTATTTCCATGAGACCGAGTTGCTAATACAGCTCAAAGAAACAAGAAGAGATGCATTTAACTCTGTATAGCTACACTACATCTCTAGCTACAGTACATGTCACGACACCTTCCTTGTAAATGTTAAAGAGAAAATAATAACACAAATTAGCTAGCAGGCATAGACAGTTTGTCAGCTTCATCACTAAACTGATCCCTTAAATAGCTGAGAAATTAAGGGTTGGCAGCCCTGCTTTAAAGCAACTGGTGAGTGGTTTTGAGTGGGAGTCTGAGGAAAAAGATTTTTGAGGCTCCAGTGTGGATTGAAGTTAGAAAGTGATTAGTAATTATAATGAACATACATTTTTACATCATTAAAATTGTTTATGAATTTCCAATACATTACAGCTGCATTTATTAGCAACACTATCTAGCAGATTTGGTGGTGTCACAAGAGTTTTTGGTTATGACTGAAATAACCCTCGACCAGAATAAATATCTCAGCCAGTTATTATTATTATATTGTTTATTTATTGTTTATATATATATATATTTATTCATCCCGTGTTCTGACTAATTATCGGGAGCTTCGCCTACTGTTTTCATGGACGTCACTCACGCGTGTGTGTGTGTTAACATGGACGTTACTCAACGCGTGTGTGTGTGTTAACATGTACGTCACTCACGCGTGGTCTCCTGACTGGTCATCGGGTCGCTGGCCTCCTCTCCGTACATGGCGTACACGGTCACTGTGTACTCCGTGTCCGGGGTCAGATCGGGCAGCTCCACTTCCTTCACCGTCTCGGCCACTTTCACCTGCGCGAACAGTCACCAGAGACCTCAGGCAACGTGACGGACGGGGAGGTTCGCGAGAGAGCAGGATGAATACAGACGGGTGGTGGAGGCGTCAAACAGACAAAGGCAAGGCAGACACACAGCCAGGCGAATGAAGGGCCCGGCAGCAAAAGGGCATTCTTTTCACTTTGAGTCGGAGGACTTGTGCCGTAGGATTCCCTTGGTTTCAGTGTGTTCCTGCTAAAAGGCCGCAGCATTCAAGACAACAATTTACCATCCCTTCATGAAAAATAAAGAAAGAATCTCCGGAAGGCCTGGTGTTGTGTCCCGACAGATTGAGCCAGTGGGATTGTGATCCTGGACTGATCACTGTGCCTGAAGGAAGTGTTATGTTTTAATGAGCACTAACAGGATGGCTGAAATGTGTTGGATGGGGGCCCTTGCCCAAAATCTCCTCTCTCCCCCTCTCAACTGGTCACAGTGAATTTTAAACATGTACTCTGTGTCTACGTTTCCTCCCCTCTGACTTCTTGCCCTTTCCAACTCAGTCCTCCTCTCCCTCTCTCCCCCGTCTATCCTTTGGATTCCCTTTCTTCTTTCCGAGTTTTTTTCTCCCACTTTCATATCATTCTTTCACCCTCTCATCCATCTGCTCTTTCTCTAATTCCTGTTTCTCTGTCTGTTTGTTATTTTTCTCACCTCCTTCTCGTCAGCATTGTCTCCCTCGGTCAGTGGGGCGTAGAGGATCATGTACTCAGAAGCCCCCTCTGCAACCCTCCAGCGGGCCCTCATGGTGTTGTGGGTGATGTCAAACAGCTCCAGGTTGTTTACCATGGGCAGCGCCACTATAACACACAAGGGTCACCACAGGTCATAGAGGGCGTCGCCACAGGTCATAGAGGGCGTTACCACAGGTCATAGAGGGCGTCACCACATGTCATAGAGGGCGTCACCACAGGTCATAGAGGGCATCACCACAGGTCTTAGAGGGCGTCAACAAAGGTCATAGAGGGCTTTACCACAGGTCATTGAGGGCTTTACCACAGGTCATTGAGGGCTTTACCACAGGTCATAGAGGGCATACCACAGGCCATAAAGGGGCCACAATGCAGAAACAGAATTATGGGAATCAACACTCAGAATGACCATTCCATGTCAGCTAAATTAGGTTTACCCATTAGGGTCTAGTGAAATTGCAGCGATCAGTATCCTTTGCCCTTTCTAGTAACTGTGTTTAGATTGGTCATAACAGAACAGGGCATTCTGGATAAAAAACACAGCATTAGCAGCTTGGACTGGTCTGCTTAGTTCATAGACTGTATTTGAGGCAAACAAATGAACTTAGTGAAAATACCTTCTTCTCATGGAGAGCTACTGAATATGCAGGTTTTTGCCCCAAACCTACTTATCTAACACACCTGATGCTACTCTAATCAAGGCTGATTAGCAGAGGCAGGGGTTAGAGGTTGGAGGGAGGTTAGGACACAGTTAGCAGGCAATTTCCCTTATTCACATCCCAGCAGTAGCACCAGGCCATGAGCTTGGAGTGCTGGTAGGGAGTGATTGCTCACAGGTGGGAGTGATTACCTAGCTGAGAAGTTGATTGGTGGGTGTGTCTGCCTAGCCGAGAAGTTGACTGGTGGGCGTGATTACCTAGCTGAGAAGCTGATTGGTGGGTGTGATTACAGCGCTAAGAAGCTGATTGGTGGGCGTGATTACCAAGCTGAGAAGCCGATAGGGAATCATCTTAATTCCTGGCAGGGTGTTCCTATTTGTGTCTGAATTCTTTTTTTATTTTACTATTTTTTTTAAATGTATCCTTTCTAGATTTGTCACCACTTAAACATCACTTGAACCTGGCTGTCAACATATTTTCCGTCCTAAAAGGATTACATGCTTGTTACCGTGTCCTAGTTTTCTTCATTGGCCAAATGTTATATAGGTTAACGCAGAAGTGTCATTAAATAGGTCAATAGGCATGGTTTACAATTTACACAGCAACGTCCTCTCCATTCCTGAAGACCTGTTTGTCCCAACGAAATATATGGAGTAGATCTTAACACAATCAATTCATCATTTGGAACAAAAACAAGTTTAGCCCTCAGGTGTTATGTGCTGGCATGCTTGGCAAAAAGTGGATCTGTGCACAATTCTTGCCCACTCAAACAACCTTCCTCAAGGCTTGATATGCTGTCAGTTGAGCTGAAGTGCAAGGTCTCGCTATTGCCGTCTAACATTGTGACTGTGGAATCTGACTTTGTGGCTATGACATCTGGTTGGAAGCTGAAAACATTGTAAATTAGGAACTATAATTTAGTACAGTAAATATCTAACTTTCCAGGAGATACTGATAACATCAGATTTTTTGGTGCATTTCTGGATGCTTATTTGATTTTGTCTCCCTTTCAGTCTGACAGCGGTTACCCGTCATCCTCATTAACTTTGCGACAAGGTCAATAGTGTGCTTAGTATTCACAAATATCCAGGGGGGTTGCAGGGGGGAGTTCATTGCCATTCATCAACTTCTTACCCTTACTAAATATAAACCAGATGCAACTGCACTTACATGTGGTGGCGCTGCCTCGGAGGGCTTCGCTAGCTGAGCTGGCATAGATGGCGAACACGGCCACCTGGTACTCCGTCAGAGACAGGAGGTAGTTGAGCAGCACCGTGTCCACTGTGCCCGACACCACCTTCTCCTCGGGCTGGCCCCCACTGGCAGGGTAGTACACCACCCGGTACTTTTCCACTGTCCCTGGAGAGTGGGTCCATGACACCCGGAAGCTTCTAGCCGTCACCTCGGAGGTCACCAGGTCTCTGGGAGCAGCCATGGTGACTACTGGGCTTTTTACACCTGAGACGATGTAGGGTTTGAGACACATGAGGAAAAACATGAGGAAAAGATTCTTTGCTGGCCTCTTTTTAGTGTATCTGGTTTGTTATTTATGCTTTAGTCCTAACAATGACGTTATTTTGGTGTGAGTTAAAGTAATATAAACGTTTAAATTAGATGTCCACTGGAAAGTTGGTAAAAAAACTCCCGTTAGCTTTGCCTAAAATGATGGCAGGGAGTCTCATTTGACATTTGACACAAACGTCTGTGTGAAGATACGTAACATAACGAAATGTATGTAATGCTCTTTTACATTTACCAATCCTATTTTCAGGTCTACTTTCCTGCTTGAATCGGACTCACCTTTGATAGCCTTGTCGAGCTGTACGACCCGTTCGCAGACGGTCCTGGTCAGGCTCTCCACAATGGAGCTCATGACGCTGAAGTCAGCCACGTTGTAGACGTGCGTCTCCTCCGGCGCTGAGCCAATTGCCTTTAGCTCTTTTTCATCTGCGTTCTTCACACCTTTACAGAAAGAGGTGAGAAGAGACAGGAGGGAGAAAAAAGGTTCATCGAGTGGAGATGAGTACAATCCCTGGATTGCATTTCACTTATCAATGCAGGTGTCGAACAGGAGTTTTTTTTAGATATAAGATGAGGCTGTGTCTCATACCAATGGCAAACAGTTCTATTCCAGCGTCTTTTAGACTCTGAGCTGGAGGTCGGACATCATCTTGAGACTTCCCGTCTGTGATCAGTATTCCAATTTTGGGAACATTGGCTCTGGATCCGGACTCGGGTTTGTAACTGTTCTCCAGGATGTACGTCAAAGCTAGGCCTGTAGAGGAAATAAATCAGCATACTAACTCCTGCATTTACAGGGGCTTCTTGATTTTCACATTCAGCAATAGCTCTTTAATCCTTCGGCTATCTGGACGTTCAATGGTATCGATGTGGTAGAGTACCGTAGCAGAATAATGAGTACAGAGGAAAGCCCAGCACCTGTCAGAGTGTTCCCTCCTTTATAGGGCAGGTTCTTCACGGCGTCAATGACCGCTTCTTTGGTGGTGTACGTGTTCAGGTGCCACTCAATCCTGGGGTCACCACTGTACTGGGCCAGACCTGTGCACAGGACATCAACACTGCACATGCTTCTCTTAACAACACAACCGAATGCTGTTACTGTGCCGAGGTGCATAAAACACAACAGCACAACACCGTGGAATCCACAGTATTAGGCAGTATGTGGGTAAGCACAACATGTCTAAGCAATTAGCTATCACCACCTAATGAAGAATACTTTAGAAACACCAACATTCTTTGCTTATACCTAAACCTTTAATTATTTTGTAATTGAGTAAAATGTATTTACTATCACCAAGTTGTGTGGCTGTCCCACTTAGTTGTATTAAAGTGATGCACTCATTGTAAGCCTCTCTGGACGAGAGTGACTGCTAAATGACATCACAATCAGTGATGTTGGTGAAACAATGTTTGCGATGATGATAACACAGAAACCAACTGCTGCCAGATTGTTTCCTCACCTATCCGTGTTTTCTCAAAATCTACTGGGAAAGCGCTGACCAGGTTTTCCAGGAACATTCGGACCAGGCGGAAGTTTATCCGACCGATACTCCATGATCCGTCCACCAGGATCACAATATCTGCTACTGCTGGCGTCTTACAAACAAACTGTTCTAATGGGAGGAAAAAGACAAAATATCTTCATACCAACATACTAATGGCAAAAAATGCATTAAAACAAAGAAAGTTAATTAAATCCAGATAAACCGGATCATACATAAAACAATAATACCAATAATGATAAAAGCTTAGAAGTGCAGCTTAGATCCAAAGCATTTGTTTGTATTTCCCTCAGCCTATTGCATGTTCACCCTAAATTCCCACAGGGAGAATTTATAGTATAATTTATGCTAAATAATTTTTGTGCTTAGTAATGTGCCCAGTTTAACGTCATTTAGAGGTTTGCCTTTTTTATTTATACATGGTATGCTACATAGATTTTAACGTAAAATTTCCCTTTATTGACAAAATTCACAATCTATGCCATATAGCAGCAATAGAGAAGCCTGTCATTAGACCATAAACAGACATGACAGCAATTTTCTGGATATTATCCAGAACCAAAGTACTTGTGGAAAAGCAGTTATGATTCATTCCTGAGATTCTGGTGTAGTGCCATTGAACCAGAACACTTTGTATATAGAAAAGGTTCCTGTGTGATATAGTTAACAATACATTGTTTAAACAAACATTTTCTGCATTTCAGTTCCAAAGACCCCTAAAATTTTCTCTCCGTACTGACTTTGAACAAATCGCACCGTTCCTGACGACAACAACACATGCATTGCACATTATTAATACTGAGCGTTCCTCCAACACCAGCTCTTGTGTATGAGAATTCAGGAATCGGGTGACCAGAAAAAACAATCAAATGTAATAGGGAAGCAGTTTATTCACAGTGGTTCACAGGTAAACACTGTAAGCATGTTCCGGCATTCCCCCGCGCTTTACAGTGATTGTATTTTCAGTGAGCTGTACAGTAGGCGGTATTGCCTCGTTTCCCATTGTGCATTCCTTGCACACAGCCGCACATACATTCCAGCATAGTTAACAGTCCTACTGTTACGAAAACAGATATCCTCTGGAGGTTTGGCTCATTGTCTCTGGGGAGAGAGGAAATACAGTGAAGGCAATATTGAGATCATCTCTGAAACAGTGTCACAACAAAAAGGTGTGGCTCCAGCTGTCAAATCCATGCAATACACACAGTGTATACTTTATGTTAAATTCAGTGACCTTTGGAGAGAAAATTGCTCATCAGGCTGCAACATGTTACCATATCTAAAGTGGGACAGTTTAAAGACTAATATCATTTTACCATTGACAGAAACAGAGAAATCTATCACCGCTTACAAGTCTGTACAGTCCTGGAATTTCAGTTTCCAGACTGTACCAGCAAACCCATTCATGTTGCCGCAGAATAGACCTAGTTAAGAGAAAACAACCTTTTAAAACTGATTCAATTGTGTCCCCTTTATAAAGGAAACCCAGAAAAAAAGGGTTGGGGATACTGGGTTAAAGTGGGTGAAATAATGTTTAGTGAACATTCGGTACATGGACAGAACACCATTTTGGTGTGTATTTAAGAGCAACGCCTGAAAGCCTTTAATAGCAGGGCAGCAAAGACAGTAGGATAGTTGGATACATGGTGGTGAAAGGGAGAGTAGAGTGTACATTGAGACAATATACAAGGGAGTGTAGAGCATACAGAGAGGAAAGGTACAAGGGAGTGTAGAGCGTACATAGAGACAATATACAAGGGAGTGTAGAGCATACAGAGAGGAAGAATACAAGGGAGTGTAGAGCGTACAGAGAGGAAAAGTACAAGGGAGTGTAGAGCGTACAGAGAGGAAAAGTACAAGGGAGTGTAGAGCGTACAGAGAGGAAGAATACAAGGGAGTGTAGAGCGTACAGAGAGGAAAAGTACAAGGGAGTGTAGAGCGTACAGAGAGGAAAGGTACAAGGGAGTGTAGAGCGTACAGAGAGGAAGAATACAAGGGAGTGTAGAGCGTACAGAGAGGAAAAATGAAAGGTGTGTAGAGTGTACAGAAAGAAAAAATTTAAGGGAGTGTAAAGTTTACAGAAAATAAAAATACAAGGGAGTGTAGAGAAAGTAAACATTAAAGGGAGGAGGGAGTGTAGAGAAAGTAAACATTAAAGGGAGGAGGGAGTGGTAGCAGCCCAACAATAATAACGGGGGGATGTTGACGAGAGAAGGAGTCAAGAGGAGAGATTCTTTCAAAACAGCGTAATTAGTGGAGCACCTCAGGGGTCACTGTCAGGGTCAACAGCCAAAGCCAAGGTGGGGTCAGGCCTAGGGTGAGACCGACAGGCCTTGAATTCCCAATCCTCCACGTCAAACCCGATCCATGCTCCACTCTCCTGACCGTGCCAAGATTTATGAACACGTGTCATTCACAAAGAGAGGTCCCCTACACCTCAAGCTAAAGGCATAAAACTATTATCCTAAGACATGAAGGGGCTGAAAGGTTTCATGTGCCATAGCCAGTCGCAAATTCCACATGTTTCCGTCCATTAGGCAGACCTTCTCGAGGCCCTGCTTATTCATCTACACCAGCTGTTCTCACACCTCTCCAGGGGAACCTCATCTCCCAATGCTGTTGCAGTGCCGTGCCATGAAACCCATGTCAATGTGATGCAGCTCACAGTTCAGCTTCATCAACTGACTGTTCCCACACTGGGAACACACTCACACTATTTAACTTTCTTTATGTCATCTAATATAAATAGAAGCAAGTGTTCCAAACAAACTATCCCCCACTACATATGTGATCAGCTCCCTGCCTCAGTGGCAGATCAAACCCTAATCATGATCTAGTTGACATTATACAGAACAGCTGTCTCCTAGGACCTCCTCCTTACAGGGGAATAATCAAATGTTCCAATCAAATTGTATGATTGAGCAAAAAGGCCCCATGACAGGGGTGTGGTTTATGCCCAATATACCAAAGCCATATTGACATCCTGGACCCAAACTACCCAATTTATAATGACTCCATGCTTCGAAAGGCATCTTACACCACCTTCAGAATAGCCATGCTAGTTATCTCTAAATGTGCTGCTAGTTTGGCCGGTGGAGTAGGTTACAATATGTGAGGTGTAGATAATGGTGATATATAGGGCCGTAAAAATTAGGGAAAGGCTAATGTTTCTCGATTTACAATTACAGTCGCTAACGCATTAAAGAGGTACTGTGTAGAACATGAAATTGGGAAGATTTCGGTCACTCTGATTAATTTTGTTGAAAAATATTATTTTTCAACATGTCACCATGTTGTCTTGTAGAAATCACTGCCATTCAATATATCACAATTCTAACACTCCAAACACAGTTTTTGTGGTGTAAACACTGACAACCAGAATTTGTCAGCAAGGGACTTGAGTGACAATCACTTTAAATATGGTTCATCCTCCAACCCTTCCCATTATGAGTCCTGAAGTGTGGCCAGTGAAGAGGGCTGGTTAGCCAGAGACGAGTAAGACCCTAACTGTGATACTGGGACAACCTAAGACAGGCACAGTGGCGTATCTGGTCACGTCACACATGCTTTAAGCACATACCTGCACACTTACGATGCCTTCAGAGCATTAAGACAATCATGCTCAGCAGGCCTGGGAAGGAAGTTGGAGTAGAGAGTCCAGAGTAAGGGGAAACGGAGTAAGAGTCCATGTGCCACCTATGCTGAACCTGTCTGGCCTTCCATGGGTGTGGGCTTTGGCAGCAAGTGCCGGACTGTTTTGTCGTGTCAGTACAGTCAAACTATCTTGTGCCGTTTTACACAATTCTAGGTGTTTTTTGTAGAGTGTCTGGGTATGCTTGTGCAGGCATTAGAAAAAAAACAACACAAAAACAAGAGGTTGTTAAAATGATGTTAATATTGAAAGTAAAAAAATAAAAAACAAGCAATCAGGCTGACAATGGGCAGATTCTGAGACCCAAGGAGTAGACTTCGGTCATTAACTTGGTTGTCGAAAATAACCTTACATTTTAGGGTTATAAAACTATACCTGAGTAAAAAGTATTGGCAAATCACTGGGCAAAAATAAAAAATTATGGTATTTGTACATTTTCTGTCCCTAGCATATTCTTTAGACCTAATTTACTGTCAATAATATAATGAAAAGTGCGACGTTCTGGCAGGTTATTCTGGAACCTCAATGTTTCGTGATTAATTAACTAATAACTTATGTGTTTTAAATTCCATTCGAAACATTTATTAACAGCTGATGAAAGAAACTCAACTATGAAAAATGTTCAGAGTTGAGTTTGATGCAGGATGGGTGATGTTGTGACAGAAAAATACCCCATGCTTATAACCCTTTGTCTAATATAAAAAGAAATGTGCACAATATATTTACTTCAGTCTTCGTATTTCCTCCCCATTACCCTACGGCTTCATACCCTCGGTCTATTTGTGGAGATGTTCAAGCCGAGAGGCCGTGCGGCCCGACTGTGGGAGAGCAATGCGAGGACTGGGGCAACTCAGGAGCAGGTAAAGCCTCACCTCAGGGTATGGGGTTCGTGATTGTGAGTCGGCTTGGCATATGGAAAAAGGGCTGCGCTGTCGACCGAGCGAGGATGTTATGGCGTTGATCTGTCAGCGCCGCGCGGTACGGAACAAACAACGAGCAGACAATGTGACAACATTCTGACGTTGCCGTGGGAACCCGGGGGAAATTACTGTAAGTCGGACGCATCCAGCTAATATTCATATGCTCTGCCGTTGCAGGGAACAATTAACAGCATACAGGGTGATGTGACTGGGACACTGACTGTCACATCATCCTGGCAGGTGTGTGTGTGTGTTTGTTTGTGTGTTCACATTTCACTAATCCGGTTGGAGAGCAACACAAGGAAAATGGGACTCCGGGAGACAAACATTTTTGGGGTTAGAGTTAGTGGTTCGTTTTGGAGTTAGGGTTAAGTTTTGAGCTAGGAACTTTTTGTATCCTCACAGAGATACCTCACGTGTGTATGTGTGTCGGAGTAAAGGGAGATAAGCATGTGAGTGAGGGTTCTAAGGGTTCACACCCTGTCTTTCACTCACATCTAAGACCGACATCAAGTGGTCGACAGTCAGGCCAATATGGAAGATGAGGAAGACACTGAAGCACAGGGAGTGACCATGATTGAGGGATTCTTTCACAACAGAGTAATTAGTGGAGCACCTCAGGGGTTACAGCCGGGGTCAACAGTCAAGTGCAGGCTTAAAGATACAGAGGTAACGTCGAGAGTGAAAGAGAGCCAGGCCAACAGTTCCCAAAACCACAAACAACCTCTTCGACTGACAAGAAAACTGTCAGCCCCCAGCCATTGAGGCAAAACATGTCCACCTCATGAATGATGCTGGTGGCTTACAAAAGCCCATTCCCCTGACCATACATATGGGATCTCCTGTCACCTCCAAAGGGGGGAGGTTAAATGGTGCCCGTCTAGCTGCCTGAGAAGCCATCACCTGTCACATCCATACCACCACTTCGATTTCCACCCGGGAATTCAAATGACTGTTTGAATATAACGTTCCATTAATGGTTCTTTCTTCAGTAAAGCCTGCACTTGCATTAATGGTATCCCAGAAACTCCATCAGTCAGGGCTACAGCCCTTTTTCGCTCACATTCAATTTGCCTATATCAACAGTATGTACCTCCACCTCCGATGAAGGACGATGTTGGTTCATCGTCATTGTGGCACGAGGGATGACATTGAATTGAGCTGTTAATTTATGCTGATTCTGAATGTAATGTTATGCACCATGTACCGGCTATAGCCATTACCATGAATGGCAAGCTGCCGGAATGGCCAGATTGGCAATTCAGTCATGCTTGGGTGACTATTCTGCCATCGGTTCACTGTAATCAGTGTGGTTATAACACCATCAGCATTTTAATCACTAGTCACCAATTTTTTTAAGCACTTTGGTAACCAACAGATGTACTAGTTCAGATTTAAAAAAACATTTCTGTTCACCACATTTATGGTTACAAAGATAACTACTTTCTTAGTGCTACCTCAGGATGCTTTGCATCTTAAGAAAACACTATGCAGTTTAGATATCTCAGATAATTAGGAACAGAAGCGATGCCTCAAAACACTAGTTTGCTCCTGTTAGTGCTTAATTAGAGCTGTTTGGCAAATGAGACCATTTTTATCTGCTACTGAAGACATTCAATCACATCCTAACCAACAGAAGAGCAAAACAACACCCATCACCAACATTGCCTGACAAGATACCAGCAATATTAAATCTTCTATCACAGTCTCTTGGCAGTTTTGTATGAGCCGTATGAGCTTTGGGAGAGCTTCACTGTCCAGCAACTCTGCCTGTAGGTTACTAAAGACCACTGAATGTATCCATTGCTTATAATATCACCTGTGTTTCCTGGAGCTATATTACAGAGCGCATTAGGGTCCCCCGATGAGTGGGGGACATCAGGACTGAGCTGTGATTTCATTATCTTGCAGGCCTCTCCGGATACAGTCCAATTATCTCAGTGTGAACAAATGACAGTGTAATTAAAGTTAAACAAATGGGCCGTGTCATTGTGGCATAATACTGTCTGGCCGCATCGCCTCCCCAACCACCTGCTAGTTATGGGGCTTTGAGGACATGTAACATCCACCTTGACCCTAATGCGACTGGCCAGATAATATGCTAATGCTATCTGTGCTAGCCGGAGCTAGTTGTAATGTAGCCACTATTGCAACTCGGACCATATAGTGGAAAATATATAGTCAGGAACTGGTTATGGTCATATGGTAGAAATATAACAGGAACTACTTTGTATATAGGATATGCAGTCATGTGAAAAAATTAGGACCTCCAATGAAATATTTTGTTATTTTTTATATGGACATATCAATATTTTATCTTCTTTCAAGCAATAGCTATTGATAAAGGTGCTGCAATTAAACCCAAAACTATGACATTTTAACCATGATATCATGCATTAAACAAAAGATTTACAAACATGACATTTCCTGAGGTAGGTAAGTTAGGACACCCTGTGCCCTAATAGCTGGTCTCAATAGGATTAAGATACAGGCTTTGACTTAGCCATTCCAGAACTCTCCATTTCTTTCTTTTGAGCCATTCCTTGGTGGATTTACTGGACGTTTTGGATCATTGTCATGCTGCGTAGTCAACATTCACTTCAGCTTCTATTTTCAGACAGATGGCCTAACCTTTTCCTCAAGCACCCTCTGATACAATGAAGAATTCATAGTGGATTCCATGATAGTGAGGCCCTGCAGCAGCAAAGCAGCCCCAATCTATGACAGTTCCACCCCCATGCTTCACAGTTGGTATGATGTTCTTGTGCTCAAATGCTGGCTTTGGTTTGCGCCACACATGTCTTCTGTTACTGTGCCCAAACAATTTTACGTTGGATTCATCTGTCCAAAGCACCAGAAGTCCTGGTATTGTTTAGGTGTTCTCTGGAAAACATTAGTCTTGCCCTGATGTTCTTTTTTACAACAAGATTTTCCTCCTTGCACACCTCTCATGCAAATCAAACTAATGCAGTCTCTTCCTCATGGTAGATGCATGTACTTTGACACCAACTGTGACAAGTGCCAGCTGTAGGTCCCAAGGTGACATTTTAGGATTGTGGGAGACTTCTTTAGGCATCTTGTTGTCTGCTCTTCGGCTGAACTTGCTAGGACGGCCTAACCTGGGCATGTTGGCAGTTGGAATGGCTGAGGAATGGCTCAAAAAGAAAAGAATTGAGAGTTCTGGAATGGCCAAGTCAAAGCCTGGATCTTAATACTATTGAGTTGCTGTAGAGTGATTTAAAACTGGCTGCACATGCAAAAACCCCTCAAGCATCACACAGCTACAAGAATTCTGCATGGAGGAGTGGGAAAAACCTTCTCCCAGTCATTGTCAGGGACTGGTCGACAGTTATAGGAAACGTCTTATTGAGGTTATTTCAGCCAAAGGGGGCAATAACAGCTATTAGGGCATAGGGTGTCCTAACTTTTTCCTCAGAAGGAAATGGCATATTTTGTTGTAAATTATACATTTTTGTTAAATAAATCATAAATCATAAATATGAATATCATTGTTTTTGGTTCAAATGCAGCACCTTTATCTATAGATATTGTTTGAAATAAAATAAAATATTGATATGTCCATATTTCTTTAAAAAAGCCATCTAGTGATCTGGAGCCAAAAGGAGGTGAAAATCAACATGTCCCACGGATCCTACATCCCTCCTCACTAACCCAAGCCAATTATTTTTCCCTCACAAAAGTGTCAATCAACCTCAAGTCTCACTCCAAAGCCCTGGACCCGGCAAAACAAACACTGCCACACCAACATATGAGTCATCCGGCATTATTCGCACGTGTGTCGGCCACAACGCCGTTGTCACTTCTGGAAGCGCCTGACTCTGCCGAGCGCAGCCCCAGCTGTTTCAATTAGGCCATACATATCAGTGTTTAATATCCTTCCTGGACCCCGTTCAGAAAATGTAGGCGCTGGAACTAAGTGCTAGTTTCTTTGGGACTGAGACATCTGCCAGGCCTTGGGCACACCTGTATGCCATCTGGCGTAGCTGCAGACCTAGGCAGATAAAGCAGGCAGGTAGCTGGCTTTAGGAGTTTGCTGTGCAGGTCTGAAGCCATCCAAGGATGGGCCCCCGTGATAACACAGCAATGGTATTCTGCAAGTGTGGGCATGGAGCTGCCTGCCTGAGTCAATTGTTTACATGCGAGGAAGAGAGAGTGTGAAGAGAGGGTGAGAGAGCAGAGAGGAGGAGATAGGGAGGCGAAGAGAGCAGACAGACAGAGACAGGGAGGGAGCAAACGTTGAGGAGGCAGAAATGAGAGCTTGAGAGGAGAAAGACAGAGGGAACGAGAGGAATGGTGATCGAGGGAGAGAGAGAAAGGAAAGCAGCATCATTATATTCCAGCAGGTTTCCCCCTTCTGTCTTTTACCCACAGGCGACTCCAGCCTTGTAGGAGACAGCAGGTGATTCATTGCAGATTTCATGCACCACAGGGATCTGTACACCACACTCCGCAAAGGCAAAGCCTTCCCTCCTCAAAGATGTTTTGACACCTCGGCCAAAATCATCGCCCTTCGTGCCAGAAACGCAGACAAGGACCAAGCCACGAGACACACCACAGGAGCTTCACAAACATTGTTACTATTTTGTCTCAGAAAACACTCCTAAATCTCCCACTAATAGCCTGTTTCAACCCACGCAACCGACCTGGATAAATAAGGATACAGGCAAGGAGCAATAATGTGGCAGAAAATGAGTTTCTTTGAGGAGGCCGCTATGATTGGGGATTTTGCGATACTTTGAGAATCAAGTCCCTCTGGGCTCTTTAGCGGTTTTCACTGAAATGGATGGGCGCGTTAAAAACACCAGTGCAACTACATCATGCATGTCTGTCAGGGTCAAGGCTGTTTACATGGTGCTGAATCGTGTTACACCGTTGTTACTGCCGGGCAATGTTTTAGTTCTCCTGCAACATGTTCATTCTACTGCCCTGTCTTCTGTGAACTTCCTAACCCACAATATATCTGCTTCTAAACTTTTTCAGTTCTGTTTTTTAGGGCACTCATTTGTTATAAACTCACACTCGTTAAAAGTTAGAAACACTGCTTTGTATTCTCCAAAATATCCAGTGGTTTGTATTTAATCACATCCACTGAGGCTCATGATAGTGAGACATTCTCAGAGACGTGAAACGCTGATTGGGGCGTCTCTGTTTGTCTACTGACATCCAATGTGGACTTACGTTTCGTTGACCATTGTCCAGGACTTTCCTTCAAGCTCCACTAGTAATTAAACACCGTGCAGCAACAGCTGTTGCACCAGGCTGTGACTGGGTATGATGGCCACATTCAAGGGCTAAAACAAAAAACACACACAGGCAATGTTTCCTAATTGCCACGAGGAGAAGGCGCATCCACCCCCAATAAAAAACGGTCCTTTCCAACCCCGGTACAACCTCAGCACCAGCCAGGCTCCTAGAGGTCCAACTTACCTGTTTGTCATGAAGTGAATCTTCTTCTTGTTGAAATCTTTGTTGAAATCCATGTTTTGAGTCACAATGTGAGGAATATGAGCACTGGCAATATTCCCATTTTCAGAGGTTTTTTTCACACCTTCCACCTTACCTTCAGATATCTCATTGTTTCCCTCTGCGATACTGGTGTCTTTCTGGTTCTTGGGTCGTACATTCTGAGACTGTATGTTATCCTTGTCAACCTTTGAAATGTGGGCTACAACAAACAAAAAGCATATATTTGACATAGTATATCGTAGGACAACTCAGTGTGCTGGAAAATGAAAGCTATTTTGGGGGATTAAATAACCTTTTAAGAAATTGTTAAATCCTTGATACGCCTCTTACCCTTAAATGTTCCTAGAAGTGGCTTGCTCTCCTGGTCACCTTTCACAGCAGTGACCTTGACAGTGTAATCCTCTGAGGGGTCAAAGGTTATGATCACTTTGGCTTCCGTCTTTGTCACCTCCACTTCAGTCTCCTTTGCATCTGCAAGTTGAGGATAATACATAAGGGTCTTGGAACTGCCTTCCAAAAGACAACAAAGTTACTGGTAGCATATGATCTGTAAGCATAAACATTTTTAAACAGAGCTTTCACTTGATGTGTCTGAAATGGGATTGATCAAGGTTACATGCACACAAACATCTCATTAGAATTCAGGATTATATGGTACTTGTTTTTTTATGCAAACAAACACCAAATCCCATTTACAGTAATTTGAAAAAAAACAAAAAGCAGCCGATCAGCGGCTGATCAGCTGCTTCCGGGGACAAGTACAGAGGCCATGTTCCAACATACATGCATTCTTTAAAACA
This sequence comes from Novumbra hubbsi, assembly GCA_016801125.1. NCBI lineage: Eukaryota > Metazoa > Chordata > Actinopteri > Esociformes > Umbridae > Novumbra > Novumbra hubbsi. Next base: position 18,493 of record JACXGK010003373.1, on the reverse strand, counting down.
GTACTCACAACATGAAGAGGCAGTCATTTTGACTTACTCGACACAAGGCTGTTTGAGAAAACAAACTCACTGTGTGGACTACTGATTCTACATGTGTTTATTTTAATCAATAATGGCAGACCATGCAAGCACTGAAGGCAATGAAGCTACAGTATGTACTACGCCTTCCTGCTTTGATGATATAGGTTGAATATGTGGAATTTTTGGACTGTAACATAAGAAAATGTCCATAATATCTCTATGGTAATAGTGGAATTAAATCTCCACCACAAGCCCATCGAAGAACAGCTGACTGGGGCAAGAAACCTTGTCATTTCAAGCTACTAAAACTCAACACAATTGTCACCATTTCTGTTCAAGTGAAAAAAAGTAGCACAAGAATGTAGGGAATAATTTTGCTGCCTAAAATATCCCAAAAATATGAACATATTAATATGTATTTCTGTAAACTGGTGGACAAACATTGTTAGTGAAGCAGTGTGAGGGAAATGTAGTTGATGTAATTAACATTTGGTGTATATCCAGTTTCCCTCTGCAATTTTCATAAATATAGAGGCTGAACATCAACAGAATATAAACTACAAAACCATATTAACTTCACTAGATTGTAGAGGGTTGAATGCTGTTGCTGCAAATCACCTTTACATTGTACATACCTCTTCAAACCTAAATATTCTTTGATGTTTTGCGAATCAGAACAGAAATACGAAATTCCAATGATCCTGACACTCATCCTTAATGGGTTCACTGACATGCACAGTTCCTACGTTATGGAATACTTTAGAGCTATATCTGTTAAGCATGGCCTGAAGGCAAATGGAACTGTGTGGGCATGTTGTAGAAATTGGGGTGTCAGACATTTTGTCAATTGTCAGGTCTTGCTTAAATGAAATTTAGTTAGGGGTGCAACCATCACCCCTGAAGTCATTCATAGGTATTCACTACAACTTATGATTGACCAATTATTCCGAATATACCACTGCATGCTTTGGATGAACAGATATTTTCCCAGTCTCTGTGAGATACAACACACAGTATACTCAGTATACAGTGCATACAGTGAAACAGAATGTTTCCGTCATCCATAGAGAATGCTCCCTTATCTTACACAGCATTTTAGACATGTCAATGTGAATTATGAAACCAGATGAAAACCGGAGTGTGAGTACCACAGAGGGAGGTTCATCCTACTACCCACAGTCCAGCCCTGCATTCATGATGATTTGTGTGTATCTGCGGTTGTCAACCTCTGTCAAAGCAACTCTTCATCAATGAACAAAGCCCCACTGACTAGCTTTTTAGAAGTTTGAATTTCAACCCACACGGAATATAAAAACCTGACTCTGAAATTCCATTCCGAGCAATGGCAAACACTAAACCCCACGGGTTGAGAAAGAGAGGATAAATCAGACCTTGGTTCAAATAGTATTTGTTTTCTTTCAATGACCTAAGATTGCCCGGTGTCGAGGAACCAGTGTAGTCCCAGAGGTGGATGCCCAGGCCACCTGTTATTCCATTTATGCTTGATCAAAAGTACAAAGCATTTAAATAGACAATTAAATACTATTCAAACCCAGGTATTTATAGTAGGGAGCTGACAAGGTTGGGAGATGTGCTCCTTCCATTGGGGACCAGGGCGGGGATGAGATTGAGCTGTTTCAAAGCGCCACAGGCAGTTCTGATAGGGCTGCCTGTACTCTGCTCACTGGGTCTTACGTGACGTCGACACCGTCTTCTTGATCAACACCAGCTCGGCAAGCTAGGCAAGACACTGGGTCTACAAAAACACCCCTAGCTGGAGGTGTGGACACCCAGTGAAAGCAATGACGGAGTGTCATGGCGTCGATATATTAATTGAGAATTGGCCATGCATATTTTGTTGAGTTGGAATCCTTCAAGGTGAAACTGCCTTGAACGATGGCAGTAATACAACATAAAACAACACAGAAAAGACTGGAAACCAGAAGCACCATTTGTTTTTTTTACCTTGATGTTCAACTTTTTTTCTCATCAAAAACTATAATAACAGCCTAGGATTGGGCTGCTGTTTGCCCTAGGGCAGATTCCAACCCAAGGTGAGATGGTAGGCTACCCTACACTGTTGTATTTGCCTAATACATGTTAAGCAGAACAATCAAAGAGATAAAAATATTTTTTTGAATAACTCACAATGTTTTTGTTGCACTTTATGATAATAGCAGCCCTTTCGGTTCTTACACAATTCATGAAAAACTGCTTGGTAGATATACTTGCCCAAGCTATAACCCCAACTCCCGCACCCTTAACATTTCATAGATGAGGCTTGATGCAGCGGATCTTGGCCATTTATTCTTTTTTAACATTATTTCTTCCTCCCACAATACCCTTTTCCAGACCTCTTTTAGGAACTTTAATGTATACTGTAAAGTGGAAATCATGTTTCTTTTCAAAATATGTTGATGCTTATTGATAGTGGATTTCTTTGCCTAAATCATGAAAAAAAAGGAATGGATAATTCCTACTGTCCTAACAATGACAGAGGATACCGTACATTGCTGGTGTTTCCTGATCTGAGATAATTGATGTCTATGTTCTCTTCACTGTAACTGAAACATGCAACATAAAGTATAGCGCTGACTCAATTTGGGCTGAATCTTAACTTGACAGTGACATTGCTGGACCGTACCTGATTGTGTGCTATAAATAAATCTGTAGCGTTCAAAGTCTCCTTTGGGCTCTTTCCATGACACATGCAGCTGAGACGTGCTCAGGACTTTGAAGCGAAGCCTTCGTGGAGTGGCAACTAGGAAAGAAATGACACAAAACACGGTTTTAACAACAATTCACTAACTCGAAGGGTTTGTACATCACAAGATCCAACAGTAGTATCGAATGCATGGTTAATGATACCAAGACAGTGGTTGGGGTTCAATCAAGCTTAAAAAGTTGTTTGAAAACATTCTTTGCTGAAGATATTGCATGAAACTTGAGAATCTCCAGTTTAAAATGATTATTAAACAATTTGCAGCTAGATTGAACTCCAGCCAGAGTTTGGTGAAGTCACAGGCAGTCCCATCTGTGTTTCAACCATCCTAAAAGAATGTATCTTGGCCTAATGAAAAAGATACAGATTCAATACCACAGATGTGAAAAAGAGCAAAGTCACATTCTCTCCCTTCCTTTGCCACTGATAGTCTTTGGTGCAGCACTTATCTCTGCATCAAAGCACCATCACCGGTCTCATCATGATTGCATTCGGCCAGAGCAGTCAAATTGTGAGTTTATTACAAAGAGTGTTCTCTATACTTTGAGGCCTTTTCAGAGGAGAATGTGATTTTTTTTTTTACGCAGCAGCTACAAAAGGGAAAGGCACTGGAATAGCATCTATTCCTGTCTTCAAGAACATATCTATATGCAAATAGAGCGATATACCACTTTCACCACTTCCTCTCGGGTCAACATCCCATCTGCTTTATGTAGTTAGAAATACTAGGAATGACCAAATCCTAAAGTAAAACCAAAAACTCAAACATTGCCATTCAATTTGGTAATGTCGGAAAGTACAACAAACATTCCCGCAAACTTATCTTGTTAGTGTCCTCATTAAAAGCAGGCAAGATATATGGTGCCAATGTATTCTTTGAATACCTTAACAATTACTGACATACCTCTGCAGTTATTGCATATTAAATAATGATGTATGTAAATGCATGGGATTATATATGTAGACATTGATGTAGGTATGGAAAGAATACAATTAAGCCCGTAGAAAGGAGTAATTCATCGGAAGATGAGGAGCCCAGAGATTGGTGCATGGTGCAAACAAGCAAAAAAGAATACTGTACCGAGCTCACCAACCTGAAATTGGGAATGGGGGAGGGGAGTGGGTATTCAGCAGGGCTTAACTCTCTCTGAAAAAAAGATACCTTTCCTGCAGAATGTAGCTTCCTCCAGTGAGACAATTAGCACAGTATTTTACAAATTCTTTATGGACTTTGTGTGTCACCTTGCACATTCGACCAACACATTTCCAGAACAGGGGTAAACCAATAATAGTACGGTCGGTTAAAAGCATTTATAGCATTTATTTGTAGTTGCATATTATTATTTGTTTTTTTTTACAAAATCCCCGTCCGAATTTGTTGTGACGGTTTTTCTTGTTCGAATATGTCCACAGCAGATGTAAGAGAGTCGAAGATCAAGACGGGTCCTCCGATGAACATCTCACCAAGCCGCTTGGCTTCTAATCAAAGCTCCTGCGCAACCAGGAAGTAAACGCCAGCACACGCGCTGGACGTGAGACCCACAACCACAATTGATCTTGCAGGTGACGACCACCAGAATTCACTAGAAAAGACCATGGTTGTAGGACGTCCGCCTAAGGAGGCTCTGAGCCAATTTGCACTGCCCTCCAATGGACCCCGGGGCACTACCACTTAACAGCCAACGGCAAGGCTCCAGTTGTCCTGCGACGCTGAGCAACTGGGAGCGCCCCAATGTAGGCGTCTAGACGTTCTTGACGCACTGTGGTGGCCAGGGTTTTCACTTGAGGACTGGGCAACAGTCTCAAGAGAGAAAGATTAACTAACTGCGGCTGTTTGTGGACGGAATTCTCTCTTTGAAATGTTTTTTGCTAAATGTGTATGTACGAGGCACCGGGCGCCATAGGCATGTAGTTCACGCCAAGCCATATTTTCGAAGCCCTTGATATGAACGCCAAAGTAAAACATTTTCGATTTTACACACAAAAATGAGCCTACCAAGATATAATTACTTTTCCCTTTGATGTAAAATAATCACAAAAGGAAGGTGACACAAAATCAAATGCTTTGACTAAAGCTGCACATCAAAAAAGACACACTAGGGGTGACAGAAGGCACGGCAAAACGTATATGATGGTTCTTACCTTGACCCCGAGCCGGCACTGGTAGGAGAGCGATAAGAGCCAGACAGATCAGAGAACTCCACACCAACATCTTCGGTCCTATAGCCTGCATCCTTCACACTGTTACAGGTAAGGAGCTCAGCAAACCTGAGGAAACATCAAAGGGAATCGCAATGCCTGATGCGACAGAAAATGCGCCATGCTGCCAACATTCAACCAAACGCCATGCCCACTAACGTTCCTTCTCCACAGAGCGTCTGGGTCTTTAGTGATTTCTAGAATGTTGGCAGTAAGGCACATTTTCTGTAATCAGAGTGATTTGTCCCATTAACCATTGGGTTGAGTCAGAGCCAGAACATCAATGGGCAAGGCTCAGGCCAAACTGGTCTATTGAAAATGGAAACCAAATGGATTAATATTCGACGAATTCTGGTCCGTGGTTATGTGTCGTATGTAGGAGGTGTGCTAATCGCCTAATGTGTCTGTCAGCCTGTTTAAAATTAAGCTCAGTTGGAGTTTTGTCTGTAAAAAGGTTGGGCACTTTTAGAATAGCAACCCTTCATTCCTGCTCTCTGTTAACATACTACTGAGAAAAATGTGGAAATCATAAATGTAGATCAATTCAATATGGCAGTGGTGGCATTGGCTTTGATATTCTGATTGATAGGAGATGATCCAATCTTAGAGAACTTGGTTTTGTACGGCACTTCTCATTTTGACATCACTATAACTAACATTCATTCTAGTAATCTCAACCTGAATTTATCAAAAGATGCTGATGAAATCTGAAAAATAATTTCAATTTTTAAAGGGATAGTTCACCCAAATGACAAAATTTGATTATTGGTCTTACTTTATTAGCAATATATAGACACTTGTGACAGTAATCTATGCTTTGTTTTAGTTTCATTGACACTGTTTGGGAAGGATAACATTATAGCATTTGAAAGAAATCATGGGTTTGGAAATAGCCATATTGTTTATCATTGTCTGTCATGAAACATATTTGTTATTATAAGTGTCACAATCTTTTTTATAAGCGTATAAATAATTTGAACATTATGGCCAAACAATTAGAATCGGTCCTGTCTTCAAAGGGATTTGTGCCATAACTGCAAAAAACACATATTATAAAACTTTTGGATTTGGAAACTAAATCAAAACATGTTTACAGTGTAAAGTAACCATTGTACTTAATTATGGTGAGTATTCCTTAAAATAAGGGACGTATTTTAAGATGTAATACTATAGTTGATACAATTCAAAGGAAGTTGAAATAAAGTAATGAATGAGTCATAAATCATTTACATGATGAGGAATGCTCCTTTTCAACAAATGGCTGATTTTAAATAAATGCCAATAATTATATCAAAGTTTAGCTTAAATATCTGCAAACCCTTCCAGGGAAAGTTTATCATTAGGCTGGCTAGAACTTCACTTCAAAGCAGCAACTTCCATTATACATAATTAGTCGTTCTCTTTAGCCAGTCAATATTGCTAAATAATAATCTAGGCATTTTGAAAATGTGCAGGTGTAAGTTTCGCCTACAGGTAAACCCGACAGCATAGTAGTCTCAATCATGGTTCGTCGGCAGGGTAGAGATAGAACATTAAAACGACGGTAAAACATGATATCTTAATTAGAAAGATTAGATTAACACACTGTAACGAAGTACAACACATATCAGCACAGTGACCAATTTGCATACCCTGAAGTATATTGTACAACATCCTTATGGGAGGTGAGGGTCCAATTCAGAGCGCTTCTACTTTAAATGTACATACACAAAACACTGACTTTATCCCTTACTTAAGAAAATAAGTCATACCTTTTCAAAGCATATGTTTCTAGGTAATATTGCTCCCAATGGACCCTTCCTCCGAGTCTTCCTTTGCCGGCTGTTGGCAAACTATCTTCAGATTGCGCTCCTTCAATTTTTGACTTGCGATGGTGGGTGTAACCAGCGTTCTTCATTCACCCATCCCTCGAGCTATTCATTCCTTCTCCTCCGTTAATCTTGAGTGAGTCAGATAAATGTGTTTATGGGAAAGCGTCAGGTTATATAAAAGCGCCAGCAAAATGCGAAATGTGAATTATGTTGTCACCACTGGCAGGTTTCACCTGTTTTCAGGCGTACTCCTTGCGGGAAGCCTTTTCTGTAGAAGGCTGTATCCAACTGTAGCCAATCTATTTTTTCGCGCGCTTATGGGCAGACTGGGAGCGATAACTGCGTATCTACCTCACTCCTCTCAGCGTTAAAGTTAGGATGTGGCTAAAACATCATATATTGTGTATTGTATACCTCAACACAAGGTTAGGCAACGTTGTTAAACAGTGTCGCAGGTAGTCCAAACAATAGCACCATACTGAGCCGCTAAGTTTATTGATCTCCACGGTGATTTTCTACACCTGCATCCCAATTCAGATAAATCTAAAAACGAGGTGCCTGCCTCGAGGACCAGAGATATCTGAACCCGTATATTCAATTTTTTTTTGCTTATTCATGCTGAAAGCAAAGTACAACTGTAGAAAATGTTCATTCTTGTTATTTGCCTTGAGCTGCCACCTGTAGGGCTGTAGAAATAAAGGTTTCAGACACCAGAATAACGTTCATAACAACTCTTTGCTATAATTTGTACTGATACCTACTTATGCCTATACCTTATACCAACGAGTATTGTCGGCATACTGGCATATATGGCATAGTAGATATAGATATGCACAGTATTACCCTAATGTTGCCCTTGGCCCTAATGCTGTGTCTTCCCTGCATGGTGTCTGGCTCTTGTGAAACCAAGGCTGTTGTCATGGAGTCAACATTAGGGGGACCAAATCAACCAATTTTTTTTAATAATCACTACATTTTTATAATACTTTTGACCATCAATATTTACTCAATCTGATATTGCCGTGTTTTTGTTCCTAGAACATCATTGATATTGCTCCAGGACCATTATTGCAACTGACCTGTAGTTAGTTGGTTACCCCAGTCTGAAGTCAACCTTTGACCTAACCCTAACCTCAGAGACAGCTGTGCCTAAACCTAATCTCAGTGGTACCTGTGCCTAAACCAAACCTCAGTTGTGCTTCCTAACTTTAATTAGGATGTCAAAGGAACAACACCAACTCTGAGAAATCAAATTGGTTATAAATATTTGCTCCTTTTCTCACTCACCTCTATGTCACCTCCTCTCCCTGCCCTGTCAGGGTCATCATGCTCTCTCCCTCTCTCTCTCCCTCTCTCTCCCTCTCTCTCTTTACTCTGATCCACCAGAGTGAACATTAAATACTATCAGTAAACAAGTGGTGTTTCTTGCCATGTTGTTCAGGAATTTATTATTAACCATTTCTGATCTGAATGGCAATGATTATTATATCAATGAACATTGACTTACTTCTTGTTCTACTGTATCCTTCTATCATCTGACTGGTACTCATTTTCTCATACTGTATGCTTCTATCATATGAATGGTACTTATTTTCACATACTATATACTTTCATAATAAGATTGGTACTCATTTTCTCAAACTGTATACTCCTATCATCTGACTGGTACTAATTTTTTCATACTGCATACTTCTATCATATCACTGCTTTCAGCTCACTTGTCTTCTTTTTTCAAGCTGCCCCAAAACTGATTTGCACTACATAATTTATCATAAGTACAGCTATACAGAATACTTTAAAAATATGAAATCAATGAAAACATCTGCGCACATGCAGCACAACATAAATGATTGACACTTTCCTCAGACTTCGTGTGGTCTCTCTGAGAAAATTAACAAAATAAAGACATTACCATTGAGAACAAATCTGAGCACCACTGTTGGTGAAGGCTAATCAACTTTCCAGGTGACTTAGCTATGATAAATAACGTTAGTGATGGGAGATTGATTAACACTCGCAAATCAGCCCGTTTTCACCAACAACTTTGGTTTCTCCTCCTTGCAATTACTGAAAATGTTACTGAAAGTATTATTTATTTCCACAATTACAGAGTCTGCACAAAAAGGACTGGTTGATGTTAAAACTATCACAATCAAGAGGAAGATAGGCTACGTAACATTCTTATTTTGTTGGAGTTTTCTACTTTTGAAAGTAGAAGTGAAATTTAGAGGCAGTAGAGTGTCTGACATTGAATGTACCTAGCAACTGACAGGTCCTGGATGAAGGCCTCTCTATGCGCCTGGGGGTCACAGTCAGGGCCTGGCAACAGAGATGCCTCTAGACACCTCTATTGTCCCTTTAATATTCTCCCCAATTAGAGGCAGCTGCACCGTGTTGCCTCTAATTGGGGACTCTGATGTAGTTGTCCTTGTTTTCCTTGGTGTTGTGGATTGTTTGTCCCAGTTTGTGGGTGGCCAAAGTCTCTGGGTTGTGAGTGCTTTTGTTCGTAAAAGTATTGAAAGAATGAATTAAAGTTCTGCGCCTCATGTCCAGCCTAGTCATTGTGACCCCAACAGCAGTCGACCAATGGCTTCTGGGGTACGGCAACACAACTTGGACAACTAGAACCGGATGTAATAATTAAGGGAATTTGTTAAGTTTAGTTATGATATTGATAAAATTTGCAAATGATAATTGCGGATGGCAGTGCATTGTTGTCTGTCATACAATAGCACTTTAACATATTTGAATTTTGGGGGGATTTGTCCCCAACATTGTGCCCAATGGATTTTGTAATTATGGCCTTGCTCTAAACCGTCAACATTATTTTAGAAGTGACAGAATTTAGGTATCCACTCAAGACATTAACTAAGCACTTTCCCAAAGATATCTGGTGCGTTTGACATTGATCTGCCTGCAGCACTTGGTCTAACTTTGCGTTTGTCCCCTTTGAGGTATTGAAATGTACATGGACAGGCTTTCACTGACTGCACGTAAAGGATTATACTACATGTTGCTTTGTTTCCCAACTGATCTCGTGTTCTGTCATCCCACAAGCCTGTTCATTATTATGTTATTAGCATGGTTATTGTTGTAATATTACATGCATGCATAAGTGCTCAGCATGGTTCCTAGTGTGTGAGTCCTCTGAATCAAATGTCAGGATATCCTGGTGTTTCTCCATTATCATAGCTGCTCTGTTATTTCTTTGCATTCCATCTGTCTAGCATCACTATTATCGTGCAACAAGTTTTTCGTCAATACGGAATGGTACGAATGTGTCTATAAACGCCTGTCATAATATTCGTATTGACTTAAGATACTTTGAACTTCGAATATTTTGCTGCAACCTTAGTAGTAGTCTCACAGGTCAGAGGTCACGTCCGCTTACCACCAAATACAAAAGTGGTTGTTTGGAAGTATCTGTTAACTTTTTTAGAACAACCACACCAAATTTCAGCATGCTCATCAGTGGTTAATCTGTCATTGCCTGAAAGGTGGGCCTTGACTGGATGCAGTTGAGCGTGCAAACACACATGTTGCAGAACTCTTCCCATGAAGTCTTCAGGGCTAGGCTACAGGAACGCCTGAGGCTGCACACCTTTCCCAGTTGGCTCTGATATTGAATGTGTCTCCACATGCATAGGGGGTCAGGAATGCTGTGTGTGTGCATCATCATGACAGCAAGGTCATGGTCATGACAGAGGTGAAGAAGAATCATCTTATTTTAAATAACTTACCAGTGGAATCTGTCTTCAGCCCTCGTTACTGGAGGCCCCTTATTGGGAACACTTTCCTGCAGAGTCAGAATTTATATTGTACTAACTTATTGGGAACACTTACCTGTAGCGTCAGAATTTATATTGTACTAACTTATTGGGAACCCTTTCCTGTAGCGTCAGAATTGAAACTGGACTAACTTATTGGGAACACTTTCCTGCAGCGTCAGAATTGATACTGTACTAACTTTCTGGGAACACTTTCCTGTAGCGTCAGAATTGATACTGTACTCACTTATAGGGAACACTTTCCTGCAGAATTGATACTGTACTAACTTTCTGGGAACACTTTCCTGTAGCGTCAGAATTGATACTGTACTCACTTATAGGGAACACTTCCCTGCAGCGTCAGAATTGATTTTGTATTCACTTATAGGGAACACTTTCCTGCAGCGTCAGAATTGACATTGTACTAACTTATAGGTACATTTTCCTGCGTTGTCAGAATTTATATTTTACTTCACTTCCCTATACAGCTAAAGGGCAGTAATTGGTTATATAGTGGAACTGAGAGGTTTGTTAACAGGTGTCCTATTTGTTCCCATTTCTAGGCGTAGAGATAATAGGAGACCTAAAGAAACAACTGCCTATATAAACATAGAACTGATGGGAGGGATACACAAAAAAACTGTAAATGGCTAAATCATTAACTACTTCACAAAATTTGAGAAATATGTGTACCAACCATGAACTGTCATTTTATTCATGTTTTTTTGTTAATCAATAATTTAAGCTCACAAATCAAAAACCAAACCAAAACACCAGATGGAGGGTATTTATAATTAAAAAGGGAATATTCTTTGCTTTCCAGTGATGAACTGTCTCAACTCCCATTTGTAAGAAAATAACACCTTTTTAAAAAGTAGAACCTATTTTCACCTTTTTCAGTAGGGAAGCAATAATGAGCAACCAAAACCTTATGATGACATTTTGTTGCAGAGCAAAAACCTGTTTGGACGATAAATCCCAGACTCGCATTGAAAAAAACCCCTAATGAACTACCAAGCACCAGCCAGAGTAAGACAATTCACTCTGCACAAAAACACCAAAAGTGTTTTAATCCGGCCATGTGCTGAACATACAATTACCTCCAGTGCAATATAAGCTGTTCTTAAGGAGTTTTGTTATGACTGTATATGTATATAATAAAACAACACAAACATATATATGTGTGTGAGGGTATACATGCATGTATAGCAGTTTATGCTGCATAATATTTTTTACTTCATAGACAAATAAAAAACAGATGCAACATTTTAGTGTTTAACTGGCCTTGATGTGTTTTGATGTGTCCCTGGTTTGCTATCATAGTAAAAAGGATGTCAAATAATTATTGAAATGTAGTCAATGACATCACATTTAGCATTATACCATATATTGTATTTTGAGCATTTGGTACATACTGCCACCTTCTGGTCAGTGCCTTAAAGAGCGTACAGTAAATATGTCCAGATTCTGATAATTAAATGAAAAAGCTTTGTTATTTCCCTGTCACCTAGGAAAGAGTAGCTCTTCTGTTTTCTTTCCATATCGTGGCATTGCAGACAAGTACACTGGTATCGAACGTGCACTTTTGACCATAATTTCTGACCTAATTTACTGATTTCTGTCCCATAGATGCCAATGCAGATGAAACTTTATTCCCTGTTCCTATTGAAACACAAGCTAGCCGAGCTGTCTTTGAGACTAATGCCATCCATGCCCCAACAATGACACTCTGTCCAAGTCACCTTCGTAACATAGAAACGTAGTTCTGTCTTGAATGTTGATGACTTCCCAGTGGTGTTGCTTACTTTGTAATGCCTTGAGTTGTGATTGCTCAACATTGAAACTATACATGTGCAAACCCTTTGAATTTGATTACTTTATTAGTAAATTTGCAAATGAAAATATTTACACTGATCAAACATTAACAGAAATGTAGATACTTGTTCCTGGCCAAGCTACTAACCTCTCAAATCCAGTTGGCCAGATGAATATGGGCCGATTATATGAATATATAAAAGTAAGATACATCATTTTTAGCCCATGGTTTTGGATCATGTGCATTACACTTGAAATAGTTTACAAAAAGCAATATCACAGATTTCCTTGTAAGTGCTCTGACGTTCTGTAATACATGCATTGGTTGAGTGATTGGTAAAGAAAATAAGAAATAATAAAAGGCATCTGCTCCTATTAATAATATTAAAGATTGATTATTTGAAATTATCAGTATTAACTTTTATCCAATTTCAAAAACATTACTGTGGAATCAGAAATTACGATGTTATCCAATTCGTTCTACACTAAAGGAATGTATGTTGTCTGCACTTTTACAGAATTGTGATTTTTCAGTTCAATATTGATATACAGTGCCTCGCAAAAGTATCCAAAACTTTGACCTATACCACATCTGAAAGCGTGGTGTTGTTTACAATGTGTACCACCTCAACCATACCCTAAAGTATATATATATATATATATATATATATATATATATATATAAAATGTCTTTCTAGGAGGGAACCTCCAGTGGAGCCTAATAGAAAGTGGACGGAAAAGCAAACATGGGGGGAGGGGTGCTGAGGTGACACACAGTTCAAAAGTCTAAACCACCGCCAATGTACGAAAAACACAAGCTGGATCCATGTTAACCACGGAACACTGGTCAGAGTCTCGGACTGATGATGTAAGCTCACGTGGCTTGTGACTCTAGGGCCCATCGGGTTTCAGTGGGGTCACTACGACCCGCGTCTCAGGTTGATGATGAAGTCCATTTGGCTCCATATCAAGGTTGTAAGGTTTCTATGGATTTATTTGGGCCAATAGTCCACATTCTTACTCTAAGCTTCCTGTCTCTGTGAGTCAATGGGTAATGAGGCTTTAGGTTGACTGGTACATAAAACAACACAGCCTCATGCTCAGCAGTCGGGCTCCTCCATTACCTCCATGACCACGGTTCTTGGCCCAGTGAGGATGAGGTTGCTGACTGTTTTGTAGTCCAGAGACAGCACATCCAGACCATTGACAGTGACCACAAACTGGCACACCTGGAAGACAGACATTGGTCAAGTACTGTGCGCATTAAACAATCGGTGACAGCTCCAGACAGCCGAGGAAGACGTTTATTGATAACTGATATGTTGATTTTACAAAGCCACACTGATGTGACTGGAGCTGTAAGCGTTAAGAGCTGCCATTTGCACTACAGGTCCCACAATGCCACAGCACTCACTTTTACACCAACCGCTGCTGCAGGGCCACTGGGGTCCACCGCCTGGACGTGACACGGCCTACTCCCCCTGATCACGAAGCCCCAGCCCACCGCATCACCCACAATCTGGAGGAAGATTGATCCGATCACTTGGAAAATCTGTAACATCTAAAATCTAACATAGTCAATGTGACGTTTATGGATTTACTGAATATGTGGTGGTGTTTCACGCAAAAAACTACACTGGTAAACATACAGTAAATGTCCTCTTTATGTAGGGACCTCCTGGTCTCTGCAGCTCCTCCGGACTCACTTGTCTCTTCAGCACTGTCAATTGCACACAGGAAGTGTCAGCAGTTGGTCAGTGTCGTGTTGTTGGAGCCCCGTGGAGAGGAAATGGTACAGCTAAAGATGAAGACAATTGACTCTTACCTGATTTTGGGTTTGACAGCACAGGCGAGGTCGGACTTAGCATTGGACTTCTCTTACAGTACCCACTTTTTCCACGGTTAAGTGAGTTTTCCTGTCCCACAGATAACATCTTCCTCTCCTTGGATAAAGCGACTGAGGAGGAGACAAATTCAAAGCGATGTCAGACAGCGAGAGAAGGACATATGACTGAGGGGGACGGACAGAGCGTATTGATGGGAGACAGGACAAATAAGGAAATGAAGCAACCTGTTCTTCAATTCTGAATGGTTTAGTGTGCTTGCATTTCAATAGAACACATCCTACTTCACACCAACACCCTACTACCCTGTTTTCCAATCTGAGTAATACTGCAAATAAAGATAAACACCTGCTGTTCTTCATCAGCCACACAATGTGCACTGTGACCAATCCCCTGATCTGACTGATATGACAAAAACACTTCCTGAAAAGCTGACATTTATCTAGCTGCCTTTCATGGGAGCTATGGCTACTGCACTTAGTTACAGAAAAATCCCCAGCATGTTATTAGGAACTCCCAGTCAAATGAAGTGCATTAATGCTTTCCTCCATTCTACACTTTTGATTTTCCACTTGGCTTATAATTGTCATTGATAAGGGTTAAAACTCCCATTAACATTAAGGAATCCGTACTGAGACATACTTGAGTGAAAAGCAATCTGCACCGTACCTGTGATTCCATTACTTCAACACAGCACTTACAAAAGGAAACTCTCATAAAAGTGAAGTTTATGATTTTACAAGAGATTTGCCATAGCAAGTAAAAACCCCCTTTATGATTTTATAGACTGACAAGAGTGAAGTAAAAAGCATGTGCACATCCAAAATGTGCCTGGAAACGTACACATAGAAAGCATGTTTTTGCCTAACAAGAGCCAATATCACACAAGCCATAGCAAGTGACATTTAACCTCAGGTCACCACTTTTCGCATTCTACGCTTTTTACCTCACATCGTTCAAGTGGCCCTTACCAGCTGTTCGAGGTCCCATCATATGATCCAATTTACTTCAACGGTTGGTTCGCCAGCCAAAGGTGCCCAGCAACTTGTGATGGTGCTGTCCACTGCCTGAGGCTGTAGTCAGCAGTGTTGCTTCGGGAGTGAATGTTAAATGTTAACCCTCAGAGACAGTAAACAGCCTGTGGCGCAGGGAGGGGAGGGGGGAGGGACACCAGGTTGCCAGGCTATCCCAGGGTAGGAGATAAAAGCCCAGAACGGCATTGGGATCACTAATGCTCTAATGGAGGTGGGGACAAAAACTGTGGAGTTTTCCACTGGTCACTGGTCAGGCAGGGTGGAGTGGGATGACTGGACATTCTCTGTAACATGGCACACACACACACACACACACACACAGAGATGAGCAGCGGTGAATGGAAAGGCTCAACAACATCAACAACAACATCCCATATCAACAATGACAACATCAACAAAGACATTTTGGACAGACAAATCCCCTGCTGATAATGGCCTCGGGATAATGGATTTTGAGGGGAAGATCAAGAACATTCCTTACTGTTGACAGTGTGAGGTATTTCCTTCTACAAATACAAAATTCAATGTATTTACACAGTTATGTACCTGTCCTACATGTGTAATAACAACGGCCACACGGAAATAAAGAAGCTGCGGGACGTGGAAGAACAGAAGCCTAGTGAACAGAAGCAGCATTAACCATTTATTTCTGGTAACAACAGCATTTGTCTGTTTGTTTGCTACATGTAGGTGTCTGTCAGCTCAATGACCCCGTTCAACAATGTCAAACCATGATGACAACCCTTCACTTTTTATTGGGCTGTATAACTCTACTCAAGAGGATGTTTATAGCATCTGCCATTTAAAAACCAAGATGGTGATCATGTGTCATTTATTAAAACCATAATCGGTATAATGTTACAACCTCTTCTGGCTTCTTCGCCCGGAGCCAGAAAGTAACAAGCAAAGTATAGCAATAGCAAATGTCTCTCCCCTCACTGCTTAACAGAGACATAGTAGTGTAAAGACTGTGTCTGGATCAATAGTCTGACCAGGATGAATCACTGTCTGTGGAATTTGAACAACATAGAGCTCAATAACGTCATATATCTTCTCTTAAATAAAATGTGGGTTTTAATTTGAACACCAAATGTATTGCAAAGCTTTCCCATAATGTCTCTGAATATGACAACAGAAAGGTTTTCACAAAATGTATATGTTAGTTCTCGTTCATAATGTTTTGTTTTAGACGCTGCTTCACAATGCTTTAGGCAAAAAGTTGAACGAGGGGAATAATTTGAGGTGTTGCTACTCTAGTTCTGGCAAACTCCTGACCAAATCTGACGCTGGCAATACTGCTATTACCATATGTTAGGCTCCACAAATGAGAAGATGTCTCTGATTTCCACCAAAATGATACAACACTGTATGTAGCCGAACTTCCTTCAGCATGTATCAGTACGTGAAGAAGACCACTGCAGTCTGTCCAGAACACTGATAACAACAAAAGACAAGCTAGGTTCAGAGAAAAACTAGATGATAGCATAGCAGACATGATAGTGTTACTCACATGACTTGTTTATCAGCACATTAAATACCTCAGACATGTCAGGATTCAGTGCAGGGCTTGACCTGAAGTGTTGACATCTGTAGCACATAGTTGATGTCCACCATTGTGGTGTTTTTGTATTATTGACAATACTGCCATTTACAGGCCATACACTCAGTAACAGCCATGCATAACGCAAATCGGCTGCCACTTTTATGATAGTATTTGTCATTAACTGACCAGAACAAATAACACGGGTTGCTCAAGGGAAGAATTTACCAGTCAGTACGACCATTTACCTAATTATTTAACCTTTTTTTATCAAGCATGTATAATCAGAACAAACTCTAAAGCATTGCAACAATCCAAATGCAACAACAAAACAACTTGTGAACATCGCAAAACACCACAAGCTCTGACAACATGCCATTAACACAACATGACAGACCACTACATAAACAGAGCCCTCACAACATGGCATCAACACAACATGACAGACCACTACATAAACAGAGCCCTCACAACATGGCATCAACACAACATGGTGACACAACACTACTTGAACAGAGCCTTTACAACATGGCATCAACACAGCATTACGTAAAGAATGCCGTAAAATTGTCATCAGCACAACACTACAAGAATAGAGCCCATGGCATTCCCACAACACGATGATACAACACGTCATGAACAGCGGCCTTGAAAATAACTGTCAACTACATGGTATGACATGGATGCGCAGGTTGGCAAACTGCTAAACAAAACTAACTAACCGGACTGGAGAGAGCATACAGCTAACTGGAGCAATCTAATAACCAACCACAGCCTGCTAACGGCTAACTGATCTAGCTGATCGCTACATTGCAAAAGTTCTTAAGACAATACAGTTAAAAAAAATAAGGAGTACAGTAACAAATTAGTTTTGTTTTTATATGACACACTAACTGGCTAATTGTCAACAAAATGTATTACTTTGGTATTTCACCGATCTGGAAAACAGGATATGTGATGAAAATAAAAAATAAAAAGATTTTCCTTCAAGACCTTTGACAATGCGTGGGTGTTTGGGTTGTATGTAGTCGGTTTCCCAACATAACCCGACCAGGTCTCTCTGCCCTTTACTGGCCAACAGCAGTGTCGCTCCATGATACAACCTTTGACAGCAAACTGTCATTCTCAATATATGTAATTACAATTACAATACTTACCCCAAATTCTATTAACACATTTAATTTTCTTATGAATAATGCACTGTGACCATTATTCAAGCAAACAACTAGCTACTAGCTATTAACATTTTAAATTACAGTATAAACTGTGAGGTTCTGCAAAAAACTACACAAGTTTGTCCAGGGTCAATATGAACAAAGGACAGTACACACTGTTAGCTTATGCATTTGTAAATCATTAATAAAGTAAGGGTGATCATTATTAACAGTTTGTTTATGTATTTGTTCATCATTCATTCATGTTAACTGTTGTTCTCGTTAATGGTAGTTTATGTATTGTTTGTGCTACCGTAAGTGTTACCTAAACCGTTTATATGGGTACTGTATATTAGGAAGCTACAGTATTGCGACCTGTATCTAGCAATTACAGTTTTTTACAGTCGCTAGGACACATTTCCCAATACTTAGGTCACTTTTTCAAAACTCTTAACACAGTTCTCCAAACCAACTGTCAGCTCGGCACAGCAGTTCATTTCACTTTCAAAATGCACTAAAACTACCAAATCACTTCATACATGTCTCAAATCAACTCATTCTTCCAGAACACTAGCAAAGGTCGACA
>JACXGK010003372.1:17454-45745 GCA_016801125.1 Novumbra hubbsi | reverse complement strand
TCCAAGAGGCAGAGGGCTGTGTACTATCCAGGGCTAGATATTCTCCTCCAATTGGCAGAGGGCTGTGTACTATCCAGGGCTAGATATTCTCCTCCAATTGGCAGAGGGCTGTGTACTATCCAGGGCTAGATATTCTCCTCCAATTGGCAGAGGGCTGTGTACTATCCGGTGAAATAACTATAAAAATGTGTACACTAATATAGCTTTAATTTAAAAATTATAGCGAAACTATGTTTCGGAATTCCTTGCGATTTTACAGCTTCCCTTTTATTTTGAAACTAAGATATTTAGAGGGTCGAAAAACGTACCCTGCTGTCTGGCTTCGATAAGCATGTTCCAGGCCAGTGACGTAGTACCCCGGGACTTTGGCTTCATAGCTAACCAAGTGGCAGGACTGTTTAATGACTATTCCTCAAAGAGTGAGCCTTTAAATGGACAGCCCAGTCCTATAGGGATAAGCATGCTAGAATTTAGAATTTAGTTACACATTAACTGGTTCAAACGAGACCTGCATCCCAAATGGTACCCTATTTCCTTCCATGGCGCATTACTGAGGAGTTTGCTTTCCCACAGATTTCCCCAGAATGGGCTTGGGAGTGCCCTGTAGACCAGAGACTCACACTCACGACTTGATGTTCTGTGACACAAACCCACCGGGCGGGCACATTGGGGGGGCAAGTGCTACTTTGGGTTCTGTCACTTGATACTGTCGGCTGGTTATCAATAAATGCATTGTTCTAACGACTAGATCCCTGTATAAGATGTCCCATCGCCTGGGAACACCCAGGAACCGGCTTGTTTATGTTCATCAGTTTCGAGCGGGGAGAAACTCCCAAGTTGATTGGATAGTGTGGATTTAACATACCAACTGTTCACGTACACTTCCAGGCACTAAGATCATGCTAGTTAGAACGGGCCTATGATTACACGTGGCCGGTGTGGTAACTGGCTGGGAAAATGTACTATATAAGACAAGCAGTTATAGTCTACTAAATTAAATTCATCTAACTGCTGCTCGGAGTAGAGCAGTAGAATGCCATCTATGTCTATATGTTAGCGAGCAGAAGCTACTGCAGCCATTTTGGAAAACACGCCACACTTAACAACAAGTGGGCTGATTGGCTGAATATCCAATAACATTTTCAAGGAAAGGGACAAGCAATTGTTACATAATTTGAAAAAAGAATACAATAGGTAGGGTTTTAGTACAATGCCAGCGAAGCCAGTAAACAACAGATCAACATACCAGTGATTAGGTGATCCTATCTAGTGCAAATACAGTTTGTTTTATTGTTACAAACTTACGACTCATGTCTACATTCTATTTGTAATGTCCCTGGTAAATACAGGTTTGTGTGTGTGTGTGTGTGTTTGTGTATCATGAAGACAATAGAGCTGTAAACAAGCCTGTTACACCACAAATCAATAAACAAACACCACTGATGTGGAACACTAGGTCGCTTTGGACATTGCATCTCCGGGTGTGGCCAAGATGGCATAAAAATCCACCAACAGGACAATCACCAGCTGGCAGTAATAAACCAAATTCTACCAGGAGGTAATCTATCAATAGTCACACTAAACCGACAAGTTGATTTGACCAAAGCAGAATTTTTTTCATTAGATATTTCATTTATTTAAGATAGATATTTGAGGTGTGGTTTTGAAAATATAAAAATGTCAGCAATTATCTGGCCAACCAGAGAAAAACTAAAGTCTCTATTTCATCTCCGGTCTTCAAAAGCAACTTTGTTTAGATGTTCTTTCATTTGAAATGTCCTCACAGCTGCCCCACCTTGCAAACCAATCATGAAATAACAAGAATAACAACCAAAAACCCAATTGAAACAGACTAAGCAATGAATACCCCACCTCATACCACCTGCTGGACACCTGGACTTCGATTTGATCTGGATTGTGATTGGTGGTGATGTCAGAGGTCAGGTCACATCAAGAGAACAGTGTGTTTTTTAAGGAGCTTGGCATTTTCTAAGTGGGGATTGAATGATCAGATTGCACCTTTAACCTTTGAGTCCCAAGTTCCAGGTTTAAAATCCTCTAGTCAATGTTTGAGTGTTTAGGGACAATTTTAAATGTAATTTGTATACACATCAAGACAGAAACCGTTTTTCAAAAAGTATATACTTTTAGCTTACCATCTTAATGGTTTACACCGCAAGACTAAATCTGTTCATCTTGCTCTTCATCAGCTTTGAAATGTCTGACAAATGTTAAGTTTGTTGCAAGTTCATTAATGATTTTAGACTTTTAACTACAGCACTGGTTTTCCTGACCACATGATCTTTGAAACCTGAATGCAAAAGGTGCAGAAACCAATACTGATAATGTCACATCAATATACAACTCTTTGAATTTATGATTTTTTTTAAGATTTAAGGATAAATATTATACCAGTACTCTTTCCATTGACTCTCAACACTTAGGGATTTTAAGGGCATAGGGAAAAGTCAAAATGTGTGAAGTGAAAGGTTTGCCTATATAAATTAAATTACATGTTTTAACTTGTTTTTAAGTAGCTCTCAAGCACAAAAAGATTGAATACTCCTGGTACAAATTAGAAACCACTGTACCTATTTCTTTCCTTTCCTAAAAGGTTTATAAGAAAAGTTTTCAGTGAGGAACCAAATGGTTCAATTTAAGAGACCACTGCAAATTTAACTCTTCTGATCCTCACTCAAAACTTAAATTTTCCACTTTTTTGGAAAGGAAAAAAAAGGTGCGTGGTTTCTTATTTCTTTCCAGAGCTGTATAAAATATTGGACACATTTAAACCAGTTACATAAAAGTCTGTCTGCCTCTCAAATGTCATTCTATTCTCTAAACAGAGCACTAAATAAACACAGTAGCTAAAAAAAACTCAAATGTCATTATATTCTCTATATATAGCACTAAAAACCCAGCAGAGCACAAAACCTCTCAAATGTCATCATATTCTCAATATAGAGCATTAAATAAACACAGTAGAGCACAGTTAAGTACAGTTGTGCACCTTTTCATTAACAAACTGACAAACAAAGGAAGAAACTACCGGAAGTTTCAATTATTATACTTGTTGAAAATATCTGTTTGGTTTTAATTAATATTGCAAGGAACCAAAATAATGATTATGACCCCGGCTCAACAGAAGGCAGGAAAGCAAATTTCAATGTTACAATTATTTGTCAGACTTTCACGCAATTGACTCCATAGAACAAACCTTCCAAGGAGGGATGATTGAGAACGTTTACAATCTATAAAAAAGCATAACAGAAATAATTAAGTCATCAGAGTTGCCATATTTATGATATTAGTCTGGGTTTCAAGAGGAATTACAGCACAAAGTCACACAGGGACACATTCCAGGGAATGTCACTCTGGCCCATCTGAATAATCCTCAACCAAAAAAATGATGATATATGGTATTCATATGCACAGCAGTATTAAATGAATTATATTAACCTCCAATGTTTAAACTACAGACATATTATAGCATGCCTCTGTGGCAAAAGTGTAAAAATGACAAGGTAAAACTATTTGTCTGTGTTAAGCCCTAAATGACCAGATAAAGTGAGTGCGTAACAACTCTTTTTTAAATGAAAAGTAAGAGTGAAAAAAAAACATTTAAGTTCTCTGGTTAATAATGAACTCCCTTTAACTGGTTATTTAAGCCTAAATTAAGACCCTTCCAAAACTGGTGAACATATCCAAGTGCTTTTACTTTTCACTTCTTACTTCTCTGCTCTGTGGTAAGGGCCAGGCTATCGCGTCGCCAGGCTATCGCGTCGCCAGGCTATCGCGTCGCCAGGCTATCGCGTCGCCAGGCTATCGCGTCGCCAGGCTATCGCGTCGCCAGGCTATCATGACGCCAGGCTATCGCGTCGCCAGGCTATCATGACGCCAGGCTATCATGACGCCAGGCTATCATGACGCCAGGCTGTTAGGCAAACATATGACCTAGATGATTGCCTGGGACAATGTGAGGAGGCTTATTATAAGCATGATATACCCAAATGACACTACTGACTGCATGAAATATTGAATGCCTGGTCTACATCTTGTTGACTCTAGATTTGTCTGCCGACTAACTGAAATCTTCCACTCCACAACATCCACAAAATGTTTCAGTCAGCTACTACTTCCATTGCAGTTGTTTAGATTACGTCAACATGAGGGCTGTTGAACAGAACAAAGTAATCAGTGATTGGATCATCTCTAACCAATCAGAGTATCGGTGATAATGTTTCTGGGGACCAATGGGCAAAATGTACCGGGGACCAATCAGAGAGGGTAGATTACATTTGAGACCTAAACATACCTTTGAGTTACTCAGTTTGAGACTCCTTGCAGGTAGAAGCTAAACTATGGAGGTGTGCTGAAGCTCTTGGCCCGTGCAAGGGAGTTTGGGTAATCATATTACACACACTGTACTCTTGACAAGCATAAGACTGTCATGTTATCAAAATCACCATTCATTTCAAATTAAGTCACCAATACTTCATACAGGTGGCATTGGTTGGGTTTATGGTCTCTGTATAGTAGGGTCCATTTCACACTCAATCAACCAGCCACATTAATTTAAATAAAAACAACATGTCCAGTCAGATTTGTCTTAATTAATTCAATTATGACTACAGGGTGTATTCAGTCACAAGAGGCCACAGGGAAGTGTGTTGCATCTTCGTCTACACAAACTATAGCTTCCAGGTCCTTTGCTATAGACACATACCTTCTCACACTGGAAGTGTAATGTTTTTACAGCGTCCACATAACGTTCGTTGATAACAAACGACAATATTTTGTAAACACATTCGCGTGATTAAGTTAAAGCCGTTGTCTTCAGAGGGATCGCTAACATTCAAGATTCATGTCCTCCTACCAAACGCCGGTTCAATACGTTGACACATATTGAATGGAGCTTTTCAGCTGTATATGCAATAACCACCGGCTGTAAACAAATGGCGCCTATTCATAAGAGAAAATTGCCGGGAAACAGTGACGTGGTAGGTGATATGCAGGCATATCCTCAGCGCTGCCAGTCAGGCTAGTCTGTATGATTTATATTGCGTTATGGAAGACTGAACAATACTCAATGAATACTCAATGACCCCACGACCTATACCGTGATGTGTGTGTATGTGTCACTGTGGCATGCTCTAAGTAAAACGGGCAAGAACAGGATTTATAATGCACGCAAGCAACCTATGATATGGATGGGCAGTATCAATGTCTGTAATAAAGCCGGGGTAGCTATACTATTTAAATCATCGTTTATACCTCACAACACTGAATCATAAATCATGGATGGTAGAAGGAAGTGTGTGAACATCAGACATAATGAGGTCGACAGTGGCCGTCAGGAAGAGGCAGCGCGTGTCTGCTCCATGAGGCCTGTGATGTATGCATGTGCTCGCGCGTGAATCCGCGCGTGCACGTGAGCGTCTCACCTTGACGGCGTTGGGTTTGATCGGGAGTCCTGGGGCAGGAGCGGTATTGGTCTGCTGGGAATCCTCGGATTCCTTTCCAGTTTGATAGACCACCCTATCGGAGATATGAATGCTTGAAGCACAGCCCATGCTTCAGCCCACTTCAGTCAATTCCTCTAGCTCAAGTGCTTTACTAATAACCGGACTGCTGTCATTCGCTTTCTCCGCTGAAATCTTCTGGGGCTCTTCCTTGTCAAAAAAAATATGTCTATAGTTCTCTCTTTATTAACCGTAATGAAGGGTTTTCCCCAGTTTCCCCAACACTAACCATGAATAAAAGATGTTCCTTCCCCCCCACCCCCCTAACCAGGAAACAGATTTCCTCTCTACACTTTTTTACATGAAGAAAATAGAGAGATTTTCTACACGCGCCGTTTGATTCCTGCTACCATGAATCCCGTTAGGCTATTCTAGAATGCAGTTCTGTGGTCCTATTCCAGTGCCGATTTATCCTTCCTTCAGGTCCCCTGCCTCATATTCGTACCACATCATAATTTGCCCTCTCAGATTTCTTTTACTCTACTCTTTTTAAGTAAACGTCAGTCTTCTGAATCAATTCAGGCAGTAGTTGTATCCATGCTTGTCCAAAAGGCTTTCTGCTTTAGCCGTCCTCCCCACCCAAAATCATCCGATTTCATTTGGGAGTCCTGTTTTGCTTTTGACTATCGAGTTAGCCACTTCAAGACATTGGCTACAAACCGGTTCTCTCGACAGTTTGCTCCAGCCTAAGTTAGCCTACATCATCATCAACAGGCAACAATATTCACACCGCATAGAACTCCCTTCGAACGTCGCTCTAATCTCAAGACTCCTCCATGCAACAAAATGCGATTTAGTCCGACAAAAAATGCCATTTATCTGCCAAAAAAACAATTAGCCAAAACAGAAATATTTCGGTAGAATCTTCCTTCAGACATCCGCTTTCAGCTTTAAGACGAATCGCCGGAGATAGAAAAAATGGGTAGAAATGTATCAAAGGCCGCACGATTTTTTCCTCTTTCTGAAAAAAAGATGTGGAGGGCTGTCAAATTATCTGTTGAGGAGGTACCACGTCTGGATCAGAGCAATTGTATACAAAAACAAGACCGCTCCGCGTCCCCAAGTTTCGGTTTTCAGAAAGAAAGGCGCATGAATGCTCATTCTAAACGTAAAAGGCAGAAAATAGCTACATAATGTTGAATTCTATAAGTATTTTCACTGCCTTTCTAGCTTTTGCCCTTCCAATTCTTCGGCACTGCTTGACAGCAGCACGTCCAATAAAAGCTGCCGCAAGGATTGACCTACAGCCTTTACTGACGTCAATGCAAATGAGCCTCAATCGTCTAATCAGAGAGCGTGTAAAGCCAGCTGGGTGTATCCAGCCCTTAGAGGGAACTTTGAAAGAGACCGTTCAAAATGCCTCCAGTCGAACTGGTTCTGACAGTGGAAGTTGAGAATGTAATATCTTTCGGAATTAAAATGTGTATGTTACAGATGAGTATATCTGTGTTTTATTTTTGGTTGATTGCTTTAGGAAATTATGTGTTGGGCTACTACAGTATATAGATAAATAATCAATAATATATAACACATTTTCATATATGTTTCTATTTTCTCTATTTTAAACCATGATCCACGAAAATTACCATTCAATACATTGACAAAGGTTTTTATAGCCAACTATAACTCTTATGTTGTTACCTATTATAATTCATTTCTATATTAAATAAAAATATCTCTTTATTTTCTCTTTCTGTCCCACACCATGTAAAACTGCTGGGGCAGGATAAGCCTATTGGCTATCAAACAAACAAGACATCAGAGAGGCAGACGCTTGTGAGCAGGACTCAGTAAAAACATCAGGAAGTGAAGTAATCCTGATGAACCGAGTTTACCGACAGCCACATGGAAATCACATTCACACTGAATTTGATCTCGCTGTACAATTTTAAATATAACTTTAAAAACACTCAATGATGTTGTTGTTGCTGACCAGCCAGCAGGGGGTTTGGACCATGAACCCCGCGGCTAAAGAGCAAGCCGACTGTGACTGTATTTGTATGTATGTATTTCAAATGTTCCCTTCCTTTGGGCCCCTTATGAGCCTGAATCATAGTACTTTTTATTTTTTTATTTCCTGGAATTAAATGTTGTTTTTTAACAGGGGGATCTGTGTTTACTTGACAGAACACAAAACAATGTTTTCCTCACCAGAACCCGCAAGCCTTCTAGAGGCGGTCAATGTTGAGAGTCCGCCGAAGCTCATACGATGCCATTCTGGTTCTTACCACGCCTACGGGCCGGGGGGAAAGCAGTTTCCAGTGTTTTACCTTGATTGAGGCGTGAGCTGAGTTCCCTGGCCTCACAATGATGCAGCTGGATGTGGCCGATAGTGACGTGTCCACTGCCGCCTGCAGAGGTGCTCCGAGAACATTTTCAAAGGTTTCACCAAATTAAATGAAAGTGTTCTCACTAGATTACTAAATCTTGGCACCTTCCCTAAATGTCCACAATAATTGAGTGACAGGCCAAACCGCCCAGAGCTTGACTTGCACTGAAATAAGAGCTTGTGATTACTCGCTGCTCGTAGTGCAGTTACTGTTTATATTTAGGTACAGGAGCTTGCAGTACTTTTGAGGTAATATTCCGTCAGACCAACTATGCCCCCTAGCAGGCAGGAGAGAGCGTTTTATTTAAAACAGCACGGTTTTGATTGCGGACAACCGTTGTATTGACCGTGAACCACACAGAAACAAATGTAACAATTTAAAGAGGGACCTAGTGGTCATTAGCTGGAAAAAAAGTGTTTTACCAAAAATGTTGGTTCCTCTATTTGATTAATGCATATTTTTCATAATATTCTATTTGGGTTTGGATCTAACTATATACCTAGAAATATAGTTTTAGTGTTGAATGTCAGCATATGACATAGTGTTTAAGTGTCATATGTGTCAGTGACCCCAGTTTGAGTCTTCCTACTTAGGCGATTTGGGAATGTGTTGAGTATTGTGTGGCACTGTATCAAAATGTCCACCAGAGGCCACCAGTCGCCTGTTCCAATGTTGTGATGTAACCACTTCCCTGTTATGTGGGCTCAAACTACGCTGGATTGGCTGTTTAAATTCGTTAGCCAAAATATTCGCCACCAAGAACGAAGCACACACATGAATGAGTATTACATCTTTATTTGGAAGTTACGTGAGTGGAAAGGCATGCTGTTCAGCATAGTGACCTTTCCAAAATGTACATTTTATGTTGTTGTTATTTGTGTTATTATTACTTTACAAAAGTCAGCCAGCCTAGCTGGTATTCAGCTGTTAGCCTGCTAGCCGCTAGTCCCATAGCAATCATTCTACAGGAACTCCCCGTAAACAGCAGTGAACTGTGGAATCTTGTGGAATAAATGTAAATCATTTTTTGTTTGTTGAGCAATTATATTGTTTATGAATATATTTGACATCTATTGCATCTGTGTATTGTTAATTCAATATTTACACATTTCCCTGTAGAAATGACAGGAGAGAAGTTTGCCAAGCCAACAGCAAGAATATGCTTCAGCAAACCATCAACTGCAACTAAAGCTATTATCAGATTTTAGCTGCGGAATGTTCCATAGGCTAATGAAAAGGTTAATTACATCACATCGAAAATAGTTAAGGCTCAGCAAAAACACATTTTCAATCAACAAAAGTGTGTATATAATCTCTGTGCACTCTACTTAGCATATGAGGGTTGAATCTGTTCCTCACTATTGGATCGCAGATAAAATCATAGTCTGCATCCTAGGAAGGAAATCATCCTAGGGCTCCTATTCACAAATCATCTCGGACTAGAAGAACTAATCTGGGATCAGGTTCCCCCTGTCTATGTAATCTAATTTATTATAATCTGAAAAAAACTTTTTTAAGATCCTCATTATTCTGAGGTGCTTTGTGAACGTCGTCCCTCAGGCAATGAACATTTCCTAAGATTCAACTACTAAAACTGCTAAAATGTTTTGATTTAGATGGTGAACATAAACACGATCTCAATGTATTGTTAAACTAAGAAAGAAAAGTTGAGCGTTACTATTGCAACCGCAATAGTCATTAATCAGTACGTTGTAATATACTTTCAAAAGCAAACTTTAACTAAACGCAAACTTAAACTAAACACAAAATTCTACCTAATGCAAACTATATCTAAAAGCAAACTTTTTAAGTGCTGCTGTCATGTCATGTGTTCTACATGGATTAGATTGAAAGGTCATTGTCCTTTTTATTCCTTTGGGGTTTTAAAAGGTGAAGGAATAAATAAAATCTAATTGAGATTCTGTCTTTGTCTTTTTTCTCCCTCAGTCTCTGGCAGTCTCACATCACCAATTCACTTTTTTATCTCCAACCAAACTGTTTCGGAGGCATGTTGATATTGCCTGTAAACTAAATCAACATAGTTTTTGTGGATTGTTTGAAATATTCTAATTTCATATTAAAGGAGAATCTGTGTCTCAATAGACTTTTGTTATTTTTGACCAAACATATGTGCCCTGTTCAAAGCTGGTGTCCTACATAAGTCATTTTGTCATAGTGTGTATAGTTAAAGAGTTATTAAGCCTTATGGAAAGTTGTCTTTTTCTTTTACATACTGTATATATAAAACACTCTTTGGCACAATATGGATTTCATGGTTGACTCACTGTCAGCAAGTTGGCCTTGAGGCAGCAAAGCAGCCCCAAACCATGATGCCACCACCACCATGCCTCACAGTTGGTATGAGGTTGTTCTGTTTTTGACAAACATTGTTTCAGGCATTGTGGCCAAATAACTCCACCTTTAACTCATCTGTTTAGAGCACATTATTCCGGGTAGTTTTAGTTTTTTACCCAGGTGTTGTCTGGCAATGTCAGTTGTGTCTTTGAGAGCAGGAGCTTTTACCTTCCTAACCTCCCATATAACCCCTTCAAGACCCATGGCATCAAAAACATATCTTTTGATGGCCTTGAATAGATCTTTTGAGCTTGGCTTGATTTGTTACTACACATCCACATGGTGTAAACCTGATCAAATTTCCAATCTGTATGAAATCCTAGAGCCTCCAAAGTTTAAGAAATCATGTGCACCTGCAGTGTCATTCAGCTCTGTATCCATTTTTCCAAATATTTAAAAATAAATAAATAAAAGAAGCCAACTTTCCTGGGGGTGCACTTACTTTTCCACATGGCTGTATTACAACCAGGTCTAAGAAGCAGGAGTAGTAATGCAGGCAATAATGAAGTTATTACAATGAGGGGGATTAACAAGCCTAGTTAAGAGTATCAGTAATTACACAGACACCTTATGTCACCTAGTCTTGGGATGTTGCGTAGGCTTGCGTGTGCTACAGCACCAATGACAAGTTCATACATACAATACAAACTACATACAAACAAATTCCCAGGTAGGATATTTCCACCCAGGTACCATGGAAAACAGGAACTACAAGTAACAAGTTGTTTCTGGTGTGAATCAAAAATAGGTTTACATATAGCTAATGTTGTATAAATTATATGTTGTAAACAAAAAACGCAAAAAACTACTAATTCCTTTGGACTTTTCCACATTTCATTATGAAAAGGATTAATTCTCAAAGTGATTCATTCCTTTGGACTTTTCCACATTTTATTAGGTTACAAGGAGAAATAATAATGGATCTAAACAGGGGTTTTTGCCACTGATCAACAAAAAAAGAACACAATGTAAAAATGACAGTATCTAAGTATTATGAGAGCCACTGAAAGTATTCAGACCCTTTGCCATGGCACTCAAAATTAAACTCAGATGCATCCCGTATCTTTTGACCCTCTTTGGGATGTCTCTAGAACTTGATTGAAGTCCACCAATTCAATTGTTTAGACATTATTTGGAAAGAAAAACACATGTAATGTCACAGCAAAAAACTAAGCCACAAAGTCCAATGAACCCTCTGTGGAACTAGAGACAGAAAAAAGAAAGATACAAGCTTCGGAAGACTCCAGGTTTCCAGTGGGTTCCATCATTGTCAAGTGGAGAAAAGGAATTACTAGCACTTCCTAGAACTTGACGTGAGGTTAAACTAAGCAACCAGGCAAGAAGGGCCTTAGTCAGTCAGGGAGGTGACAAAGAATCTAATGGCTACTCTAAAGATAAAAACTACAATCTCTGCAGCACTCAATCAATCAGGTCAAGCGCTACCTTTGGCTAAAACCAGGGGGAGCTCATCACTTGGATATTATCATCCTTAAAGTGGATGATAATATAATGCAATTTATCATGCAATTTAACCCCATCATGCAATTTAACCACTATCTACAAGGAGGAAAATTAAGAGCAAATCCAAAAATGCAAGCTGGTGGGGCTTACCTAAGAATATTTAAAGCGTGATCGATACTGATTGCGCTTCTAAAAAGTCCTTCGAGTACTAAAGGGTGTTTACATCAGAGGTAATTTATTTCAGAAGGCAACGTGTGTGATAAACACTTGGGCCATTACAAGTAGGGAAAATGTGGTTGGTATGTTGCCCTAAAAGCCACTCACTGCACTGCAGATATTTGTGCATCCTGAATCACAATCAAACAAACAAAACATAATAGACATTCAGTGTGCTTTTTAACCACCATGGTCCTACATGTGAACAGGGTTTAGTGGTGCTAAAAGCCGTGTAAATAAGGCCAATGGAACACGTCACAATATTTGGCTCAGGATTTTGATAAATTTGTATTTATTCAACATTTCTAGTGCAGCTGTATGCACAGTGACATGGCACATTCCAGCAGTTTCATGCCAGAGGTTTAGAGGACAGAGATGGAATTATCAGTTGGAAATGTAGGCCTCAGAAAGACAAGACAGCGAAAGCTGCGATAACAATCATGGGTTGCTAATATGACTAGGAGTAACGCCTTTGGTTGCTAGACAATAACATTGCTATTTTGAATACCATTAGAATAAGAGGGGCGGTATATAACATACTTCCCTGAACATTTATGGACTGTTATGTAAAATGTATAGTTAATAGCTACAAAGTACACCTGCCGATTGAACAATTAAACGATTATTTGGAACAATACAGTGGACTTTGGTTTGACCAACTGTGTTTCATAGTAAAGGGAAAGAACTAGGATATTGGTCATTTTGCATATACAGTCCAACCGAGATGTTACTTTCGCGTTTTCCCAAACCTTTCCAAAGAAGTAGGAAGCTGCAACAATTAGCAACAAGGAAGCATAAGCATTTAGGGTGAACTGCCTTATTCAATAACAGGCCAAAATGATTCCCCTGGCCCCCCATGGAAAAAGCTACTGGCGTACCCCATGTGAGTCATCCTTTCTTCCTCCCTCAGGGAATCAGGGTTAACGACATCACCTACAGTTATGCGTTGGTGCTCAGGAGGGCTAAGTGAATGGTTGGATGTCATCTAGGATTAGCAATCCAGTGAGTCTTAACTCCCTACGGACGCCTCAGCCTCAACGCAGATTAGGACAATCCACCTTGGGTCAGCCCAGTGGATTAAGGCTGGTTATGGAACGACCAACCTGACGTACTACCATGGAGTTGGCAAGGTAACTCTGAGTTAAAACTAAGGACAGACAACACAAATCATGGCCACACAAATCTTTCTCACTGCATACATACATTTCTAGGATAATACATCCATAACCTGCTCCACAGTAGTTTATGTTACGACTTACTGCGCTTACCAAAAGTTTTTAAAAAAGTTAGAAAATAAAAAAAGATTCTGGCTGAATGAAAAATTCAGACAGAATCGATCATACACAGCGATAAATATAACTGATTTACAGTTTAATGAATTCAATGTTTTTTGTGTTTCATTTTTTTTATATATCTATGGCATTACACTTTGAATGATGACAATTACATATTTTTTGATGTTGCTGTTTGCTTAACTAATTTTAGTTGGAAGGGAGATTCATGTGATCATTGCCAGTAAGCTAATGTATATTGTTTCAGTGACAGTGCTTTGATGGCAACAGTGTTAATGGCAACTTCATGTTATTTATTGGAAGCTATGATTCTATTACTAGAGCTGAGCCTGATGACTAGTGAAGAACAGTCATCTACCTGGCCATCATAAACACTGCCTATATAAGAAAGTGTTTTAACCACTGTTTACAGATTTCTACTGTCACATAAAAAGGCCTCTGGCGTATAGTAACGTTATATATTGATTGCTATTATATTTGTTCCTGTAGAGTGTTCTGATCATTATGAGTTCCGACGAACACTGGAGCCAGATGTATTTGTAGTACATACTGATTGCATACACCGGGGCTGCCCCACCGTGTTCCTGGAGATTTCGGGTTTTCTCTCCAACTCTAATTTAGCACATCTGATTTTAATAATTAGCAAGATGAAAAGCTTAACCAGGTTAGTCACCAATGGGGTTGAAGAGAACGCCTACAGGACAGTAGATCTCCAGGAACTGGATTCTATTGTGGGTTCTATTGAAAATGGATCTTTAACGCCAGCATTCCTCCGATATTCAACTGCGTTGAATAAAGATGAAAACAGTTTGACCCTAACCGTGAATCAACGACCTGACACGGTGACAGCAGCCGTATCCTGTACTGGAGCCGTATCAGATTAGAGATCAACCCACTTCAAGTTGAATTGGGCTAAACTTCTACAAGTGACAAAAGGTTCTCTCAGCCAAGGAGACATCAATAAGGCAGCCGCAATAAATAGCTAGTAGACTATCATCTACTAATACTTTGTTCTGTAAAAGTAATATGCAATAATGTAGGCTGTAGAGTAGTCCAACGTTCAGTAGGCTACAGCCTGTTCATAAAAGTAATTGAAATCGTCAAACCTCCGTTTGTGGTGACCGCGGGACGTTATTCTCCAATGTCTCGGCTTTTAAAGGACAACTGTAGGTTTTGTAGCCGTCCATGTCGAATCCACCGAAAGCTCGTCAGCCCTTGACGTTTAACCGTTCACATTTACCGTTGGACAACGCGGATTTGTCATAACTGCATGGTAACTTGTCTACCCGGTGCGTAAAATCGCGCGACTATTCCGAGTAGCGTTTTCATTTAACGTTCAACGACTGGGACAAATAACTTTTCTCGACCCATCGTAACGCTGCTAACTGAAACTGATGTCTACAACTACGAGTATGTTGTTTCCCCCACAATTTCATGTGTCATTTTCTTTAGAGACTAGCAAGCTCGCAAAAGAGTTGGCAATAATGTCGTCCTTCCACAGATATTATTTTCTTGAAGTGGGA
Organism: Novumbra hubbsi; assembly: GCA_016801125.1. Classification (NCBI taxonomy): domain Eukaryota; kingdom Metazoa; phylum Chordata; class Actinopteri; order Esociformes; family Umbridae; genus Novumbra; species Novumbra hubbsi. The sequence goes on along the minus strand of JACXGK010003372.1, from coordinate 31,046 downwards.
CACTCGACAACTGCAGTTCTTAGGGACCGCCACAAGAGCGCGATGTATCGGCAAATGTTCTCAATCGACGGACAGGTTAATAACCGTTTGACCAAGAGTGCTCAAGTAGGTTGCTATTACAACTAATCTTAATCGTTGTAAATAAATTATAAGTTATTTGATCAGAATGTGTTAATTGATTGGACGGCTGAGTGACTATTAATCTGTCCTTAAAGATACAAAATAATAAAAAAAACATTGGACACAACTCTTTTTAATATTTAAATTTTATTAATTGTGTTGCATCCTTGATCAGCCTTTAATGCTTGATCTTCAAGAGTACATTAAACAAAGCATAAAGAAATGGAGGATAAAAACCTGCTTTGTGAACTAGAAACAATTGAATTACTGTACATTTTGTTTTTTGAACGGCACCTCCTAACAAATTAACTACCTAGCATGCATCCAGAGGCTTCCTGAAACCTGTGGGTCATAGAAGCAGCTTAGCACTGCAATGAAAATAAGTAGCATACATCTGGCTCAGTTGCTATTGTAGAAGACAGCATAGGTATAAGGTATGCGACCTGGGGCAAATACCTGAGGTAAAATCAGACGATGTGAAATACTTGTGAGCGTACGATGTGCGCATCATTTAAATTGGAGACCGCACTTCCGGGACAATTCTGAAGTGATTTCTTTGGGTCAAACTAACATGAAGTGCAACATTTTTAATTTATTTGACGTATTTGACCCAGGTTTGCAAGGTAATACCGTACTGAATATGGACCACATTCGCCACTTATTTATTTAGAAAATACACAACATGATAACTGATGGGAAACAATGTAAAATATATAAGCCCAAATAAAATGTATGAAAAATATAAATATAGTATTGATTTGTCTCGTTTTACTATTTTCTTCTTTTACAAATATAGGAATACCTGAGATAATAAATCTGTTTTGTTCAATAATAATAATAATAATAATAATGTCTTATTATAACAACTTTGACACATGCTTTTCAAGAATAAAAAAGTCATATAGGGCTCTGGTAAAAGGTAGCGCGCTATATAGGAATTAGGGGATGTTTCAGATTCAGCCCGAGTGTGATGTCATCATTATCATATCCGTAAAGTAGCCTACCCAGTCCTCTTCGTAAATGACCCGTTGTTTCGTAGTTCAATGATGGTGTCATTCAGATGGTTTACGTTTGCTTCACAATAGCCAAGCCAGAAGTGCAGTATTTATTGAGATTATTGATTACTTCTTTTCCTTTCTCTTTTTCTCAAAGCATGTCTGTAAAACGTTTGTCGTTGTGTTATGTTTTAGCAATAAAGATTAACTCAAGCTTTGTTTGTGAAGTGCACCGTCCTTGCGATTACTGCGCTGTTCACCTCAACAAACTGTTTTTTTTTTGTTTTTGTTTTTTAGAAGTAGAAGAGATTAGCCGTATTTACGGACGTTAGCGGTATTTAAGCTCAATAAAAACTGCCTGTTTCTGGCCCGACTAGTTGAAGTAGGACTCAAGAGTGCCACGTCGACGCACGTCGGTGGTCCAGCAATGGAAGCCTCCTCCCAGGGAGTTGGCATGGCGGATGTTCACTTTGACGGTCTTGATGCCTGGAGGAAAGGAGGAGGATGTCAGATGAACAGCCGAGCATAAAGCGAAGTAAACAGCAACTGTTAACTTAGACAAGGCCATAGCTGTGGAACAGTGCCGTCCGCCCGGTGCTCACTAGCAGTCTGGGGCCCCCTGGCTGTTGGGGGCTCCAAGTGGCCGCTTGTGTTACTTATGGCTTGGCCCGGCACGGCTGTGGACGATATTGGACTCACCGAGGTTCTCAAACATCTTGTGAATGGTGTGCTCGTTGGCGTCCACCATGACCCTTCTGGGGTCCAGCATCAACACGTTCATAGACAACCACTTAGAGGACATCCACAGGGGGTGGTCTGAAGGGGAAGGAGACCTTTGTTATTCACCAACCGAACACTTTAATATACAAACAAATGAAGGCAGCACAGCAACCATTGGACACTGGAGTCGTGCATCGACAGATATAAATTTGTCACGTATCAACGAATCAGAGAGTGGTGTCATGAATTTTTAAACAACAACAGCAGCAGCAGCACCGTACCGTCCGGAATCAGAGGAGTTGGAGGCTTTACCACATTCCACCCGGCCTTCTCAAACATCTCCACCTGAGGGAGAGAAGCGGAGCCGTGGGTCAGTCTCCCTCCGGCAGTTACAGCATCGCCACACTAGAGGGCACTGTTGGACTGTAACGGAACGGGCAAAAGAGATGGCTAATGTCTCTCCCTCTCTTTCTCTCTCTCTCTCTCTCTCTCTCTGTCTGTCTGTCTCTCTCCCTCCTTTCCCTCTCTCTTTCTCACTCAATTTCTGTCTCTCCCCTCGGCTTTCCGACTGACCTGACGACAGGGGCGGTCCGGGTTGGAGAGCACCAGCCCCGGCCCAATGATGTTGAAGGTGGCGTCAATGTGCATGGGGTTTGGGTCTTTGAACGAGATGATGTGGACTTTGTAGTCCGGGGCGAGATGGCGACGCATCCACTCGATCCCCATGTAGTTTGTAACCTGGAAATGGAGAAAGAAAAATCCTTCTTGAGGGTGGTCAGAGGAAGTCAATCTTTCTCACACTCGGGTCCTACGTCGGAGGGGGCGTGCCCGTAACCCTGTGGTCTCTGTACCTGACTCCTCTGGACGAACAGATCCCGTCCGGCTCTGATGAAGTCTGCGGCGTCGAAGCACGGCTCGTGCTCAGTGGTGACGAACCTCCCCTGGGCGGCCAGCCTGTGTCGGTCCTCCACGGTACGAATCGGGTATTCCTGGAGCGGGCAGAGAGAGACACCCACACGGGAAGACCGGGCAGTCACAGAGAAGGGGGGGGGGGGGGGGGAGAGAGGGACGGGTTTAGGCAGTGTCCCTGTATGTTTTGGCCCACAGCCGAGCCTCAGCTCTAGGAGAGGTCAGACCAACCGCCAGGTTGCCCGCCAGGAAGATCTACCACTGTAGCCCCTGGCGTCCGTTTGAACCGCCATCAGCCAGATTTGAATTGCATCTCCATGTATGTTCACTGGCACCAAGTCCAGTGGCCTGATGTCTTGAATAATATCTATCTATATCACTGATACGATAAGCCCAAGAGGTAAGTGGTAATAATATCATTTATATTGTGAATACAACGGACAGTTTCATCCAAAGAGACTTATATAACAGGGACTTTTTTTTTTTTTTTATGTGATCCTCGTGGTAACAGTATCGAAGGTCAGAAAAAGAAATGCTTTGAAAAAAGCAATGAACTCATACCTGGTCATACAGCTGGTCCGCCATGGTGGGTTTGGGGGCCGTGGTCCACTTCGCGCCCTTTCTGAAGTACTCTTTGATTAGTGGCCTGTAGGCCCGGTATTCAAAGAAGCGGGACCTCCAGGCCATGGGGGCCTCGATAATCTCATTCCCCACCACCATGAGGATGTCTCTGGGCATGGCCGCATACATCCCTGGGGAGAGATGTTCCACACACACCAAAATGCAATTTCTCAATCTCAATAGTCAGAGAGGGGGGGGGGGTAGGGAATCCCTTATCAGACAACGGTGAATCAATCACTTAGCCGCCCAGTCGATGTTTGGCCTAATCAATCAAAACACAATCTACCAATCATTCCATCTAACGGGGTGAATTGATCAGTCCCAGGGTCCCCCCATCCACCTACCAGTAGAGTGGAAATCTGGAGTCTTGTACTCAAAGGACCAGTCCACGAGTTCAGGTCTCTGAACTGTAACGCCCTCCATGCGGAGAATATTGCACATTTCCTCAATCTCAGCAATGGCTTTCTTCAAGTGGTCCTTAGGAAAGGTTTGGCCCCCGTACTTCTGGTAGAAGGGCCAATGCTGCTTGTAGGTGTTAGCCTAATAAAACCATTTCCAATTGTCAGTATTGTCCCGCAAACCTTCACTGATTCTATTTTTGGAATACCTTTATGTGCCCTATTGAGTCCTGCTATTGGGTAACATTGTTTTCTAACTATTTGCCTTGTTATATAGTGTATATGTAATGTGCAAAACGTGCTAGTTGGGTTGGATCACAACAGTGTCGACTTATTGACATCATACCTTGACCTCAACGGTGAAGGGAGGCACGCGCGCGTTCTCAGCGCGCCCCACGATCACCTCCTCGAGGGGGTCCCATTCGTTGTAGGCGCAGACCGGGCACTCCTGTTGCGCAGGTTCTGTAACAGCGTCTTCCTCCACAGCGCGATGCGACTGCGCGGCGGACGCGGCAGCGGCAGAACTCGAGCTGCTCTGGAACGCGCTTTGCACCCAGCCAGTTGCCGCCCGGCCGAGCTGTGGAGGGAAGAAACAGCTGTAGCAATGAAACGGTCACACTGCTGGTTACCAAATGCCATCCATTACGTGGCCATTCCTAGGGTAACATCATGTGAAATCTTGTTTTCCCCCCCATGTGAGTTTTCTAGATATTATTTTTGATTTTGTTAGACTAATTAATCTGAGATGATGACACGTATGTCATTTAGCTCACCTCTTTCAGTAGCCTAAACGTACACTTGCAAACCGCGTTACAAAACAACATAGCAAATACAGAAATATAATAAATTTCAGTTGTACTCTAATTAGGGTTAGTAGAATGTCCAGACTTGAGTGCGTCATCGCAAGGGCAAAATGAATAACGATTGTCACTGTAAGGACACAAAGCATAATGCAATTTTGTCAAACTTAAGGCATGTTGGTTTCGAGCCAAGGTGCGCAAAATGAACGCAGATGTCTCAGCTTGTTGATATAATTTCAAGGTTTATTTGTACGCCTGATCAGTTCTCGGTCTGAGTGGGATCTAGTAACGCCACGGGTTCACAACAGCTGTTCACCGTCAATCACTCGATAAAAAAGAAGTGCTGTCGTAACATTTCTTTCTCACACGTTTCCAAATTATCTGTCTGTAAATGCATAGATTAATCATTTATTTTCTGTGTCAAGTTTACATTCGTCTTTGTGCAGGATTATACTTTATTAAACAAGTCCAGAACTGCGAAACTCTTGAGTGACACAAAAATGGCTTTTCTATTGAATGTATTTGAAAGGTTTAAAAAGAATCATAAAACTATAAATAAATGCCTCTTCTTATTGTAAAAACCGTAAGTAAAACGAGTCCACGTTGCGGAGTTATATCCAACAGCTATTTTGCGCCTCGGCGCTCCTCAATTTTCACACGTTATGACTTTGTAGACTACGTGTCAAATTTAACAAAAAACAACAAATAAGCTAAATACCAACCATAGCTCCGATCAGATGGGCGGCCTCGGCCCCCCTGCTACCTCCTCTGAGACACCTGACACGCAGCATTTTTTAATCTGATAATGGGGATCCGATCTATTTGGGTTATTCTAGAGGCGCGCTTCGCGTCAGCACCAAATCCACCTGGAAGTCAGTTTGGAGTTCTGAGAATGGATGGAAGACGGTTTTCATTCTGAGGCCTCTTTATAGCCGCGTACAGTACCCCCTCCAGAGATTGGAGAGGTTGTGGGGGCAACCAACGTGACTTCAGAAAACCGATCCCTGAAACCCTACACCTTACGCCAGCACATTTTTATCAGGCGCACGCCCATTTCTCGAGCAACAGATCGAAAAAAGGGACGCAAATTGCAGTACTGAATGGTTACCTTTCTGGTACACCTGAACCGTTGTAGACAAACTGTCATGCCTACAATGAAATATATTCGAAGTTGAATATTGGGAATGTACAACCTTATTATTCAATAGCTCCATTATTGCGATCATTAAGCTTCGGCAAAATGGATCATATACACACACACACCCACATACATACATATACTTGTGTGTGCGTGGGTATACATATATATATATATATATGCATTGTTCTGCGACTTAATGCATCATATAAGCTACGTCTAGTTTTCCATGAGTAACTATGAACGGCAACTCTATGCCATGTCTTGGCCAAGCCTCGCAGATAACAGTTCAAGGGACTTAGACAAACAAAGATTACATTCCCAGCTTGTTTGCACTACTTCTAGGGTTTGCCTGACAAATCGAACAGAATTTTTCCACTGTAAAATATTTCGATTAGTTAATTTGGCGTGGCGTAATGATTGTTCCGAGCGAGGAGGAAAGCTGGGCAAGAATGGGACGCAAAAAAAAAAAACGGACTCGACCCCACTGTCAGTGGCCTCCATTGCGACTAGGCTGCAAGTCACGCGCGGTCTGCAGGACTTCAATGTCTCTCATTGGACGGCAACATATGGCAACTTGTTTCACTTGACACTGCTAAAGCAGACGTCCCTGCACGTAGGTTGGCAGCTGATAGCTGCTCAAAAGTCCTGCCCGGAAAATGCACTATAAATGGAATAAGGAGCATTTAGGAATCGACCTGGAGCCATGGGTACTAATCAAAGAGCTAATCAGGGAGAAATAGTAAAGGAGAGATAAGGCTGAGTAGCCAGAAGACTAAGCCACACCTTTTCTTCGGGCTGGACTGTGCTCCTGTGCATTTGGAACACGTGGCACAGACGACCTCCCTGACATTGGAGTCCCCAGAACACTCTCTATGGCTCTGGGCCTCCCTAACAAAAAGAGCCTTTTGAAACTCCAGGGTTTAAGAAATAGGGGTGTCATTGCACATAACATTCAGTGGTTTTTTTTACCTAGTCTGTCTGCGAAGAATTTAATTAAACCAACTACAAAATGGCCAGCCTTGTTCTACTCAATGCTGTGAGTAAACTGCCCAGGAAATCTTGTTGAAAAACTGGCACAAGATGCTCCCTGATTGGACGAGTCGTTCAGTTTAGGTGTTGTGGCGCTACCTGATTGACGGCGTGTCTATTAATTGTGTTTTTTGGAAAAGCAGATTGTGATTTCCAAGAGGTTGAAGTCGATCAGTGTGCACTGTGCATTTATTCCATTGGTATTATGGGGCGCTGGCACAGAAACCTGTTGGTGGACTTTGTTGCATACATTTAGCATAATGGGGCACGGGGGGGTATATAATATATAACTGCAGCTAAGCAATGTATCTAGGCTCCGCAATGTGTCGCACCTAAGAACCGCTCTTAGGTGTGGTAATTTGGCCGTAACCCACACCGTGCCTTATTGTTTCAATATAGCATTTAAATCATGCCAATCGGATTTCCCTGCTGGTTGTTTTGGTACTAATAGTAGAGGTACAGGTGGTTGGCGATCCTTCAGACTGCCAGCAAGTAGCCCGAAGTGGAATTGACTGTTCCTCAAAACCACGCTGAATGTGTCCTGTTAGTTTCATGGTTTTGGTACTAAGTTATCGAAAGAGATTCCTTGTTGGACCACACAACGGCCGCTCAGTCAGGTTTGAGGGTTTTTGTCGGGAGCTGCCTGCATAACACCTTGTGAGTAACTTAAAATAATGCTGTGAGGTGAAAATAAAACAAAATGCTCCAAACTGTTTAATTGAACGAAAGATAAGCACTGCTGTAATTGTAAATTACTACCATTAGAGGCTGAGGCTTTATCACAGGCTGGTTTTGTAGCGTGGCAGGTGGCCAGTGTTTTTTCAACGGTTGTCGACTCCATTATAGTGCCCCATCACTGGATATAGCCCATCAAAGTGTAATACTGTCAGTCTGTCTGTCGGCAAAATGAAGGATTGAAGGTACTTTGCACCATTCTTGAACACTCAATACTCAAAACACTCGAAACAAATGTGTTTCAGTGTTGATCTTTGGGTGTGGGGTTACGATAACGGTAAGAATATCTTGTTTTTCGAGCTTTGTACTGATCCTGTCAACTGTAGGTGCGCTAACTTCCATCTTCGCTCTTGCGAAATACCTTTGGACAGGGGGCTTCTCCAACGGCGGCTAGTGTGGGTGGGGGATGAGCACACCTGCTGATAAAAAACAACAGACTTTGAATGTTTCGTCCTCTTTTTGTTGTCATGTTCTGATTCACGGGGTGTGACGTAAACACACTCGAGAATATGACACTTTCAGCTATTGGTGATCCAGCCTTTCGGAAATCCGGCCTTCTAGATGATTCAATCACGGCTCTGCCCTCATTCTCAGATTCTCTGCCAATAATCGCACTCAAAAGAAAGGCCTCACCGTCGTGGCCCTGGTTACGGAGTGGTCCCATAATGATCACGGAGTGGTCCCATAATGGTCACGGAGTGGTCCCATAATGGTCACGGAGTGGTCCCATAATGGTCACGGAGTTGTCCCATAATGGTCACGGAGTTGTCCCATAATGGTCACGGAGTGGTCCCACAATGGTTACGGAGTGGTCCCATAATGGTCACGGAGTGGTCCCATAATGGTCACGGAGTGGTCCCATAATGGCTAGGAGTGGTCCCATAATGGTCATGAAGTGGTTCTACAATGGTCACGGAGTGGTCCCACAATGGTTACGGAATGGTCCCATAATGGTCACGAAGTGGTCCCATAATGGTCCTGGAGTGGTCCCATAATGGTTATGGAATGGTCCAATAATGGTCACGGAATGGTCCCATAATGGTCCTGGAGTGGTCACAGCCTGCTCATGGCATGTTCACAGCCTGGTTGTGGTTTACAGCTTCTGTGGTCTTAGGCCAAGCATATAACCTCCATAATCTAGCAGGATAGGCACATGGTTAGACAGCGCTATCCCCTGGGCTGGCATTAGCCACTGCAGGATAGCCACTGCTTAGACAGCACTATACCCAGGGCTGGCATTAGCCACTGCAGGATAGCCACTGCTTAGACAGCGCTATCCCCTGGGCTGGCATTAGCCACTGCAGGATAGCCACTGCTTAGACAGCACTATACCCCGGGGCGGGCATTCCAAAGCAAACAAAGAGCACATGTCACAGAGATAGAATTCCCTCCAAATATTGCAAATTTGAAACTGTCAAGAGTCCGTTTTTTTTTCTCCAAACCATTACCCAAATAATTAAAACGTCTCCTTAACTCTAACCTAACTTTTTTCTAACCTTTACCTAAACCTTAAAAAGACTTTGCACCCAGGGCGGACCCTTAGTTGGTTTGTATAATGTTTGAGAGATTGTGACATCTGTTTCCCACTTCTCTACATAATTGACCGGAAGGATCACGGGTTTGGCTTTATCTGCTAAACCATACACTATTAAGTCAGAACATGTATTGATCTGCTAAACCATACACAATTAAGTCAGAACATTTATTGATCTGCTAAACCATACACTATTAAGTCAGAACATGTATTGATCTGCTAAACCATACACTATTAAGTCAGAACATGTATTGATCTGCTAAACCATACACTATTAAGTCAGAACATGTATTGATCTGCTAAACCATACACTAATAAGTCAGAACATGTATTGATCTGCTAAACCATACACTATTAAGTCAGAACATGTATTGATCTGCTAAACCATACACTATTAAGTCAGAACATGTATTGATCTGCAAAACCCTACACTATTACGTCAGAACATGTATTGATCTGCTAAACTATACACTATTAAGTCAGAACATGTATTGATCGGTGGGAGAGAATTGACAAATGAATTTGAGCCTCAATTTTTACTGCTACTTTTGTCAAGGTTACAAAGGAGCCTAGACGACTAGCTATTGAGATCTGTGCCTAGCATTCTACAGTCCGGTAAAATGTGCAGCCTACCCTTTTTAGATAAGGCTACTTTCAATTTGTGACTTATTGAATTTGCACCTGTCACTTTTGAGATCAGCAAGTTTAAATAAACACGTGTTCTGAACTTGTAGTAGAACAAATTGTGGAGTCCTTCAAAGAACTAGACTTATCGGACAAGTAAGAAAGCATGTATTTCATGTATCCATCTTGTCAAGCATCTGACCTAAATTAGGCTTTATACAATCTGGACACAGCCCATATTCATTTATTATGTATTTATGTAGGTAAAACATCACTCAGCACAGACAGAAGAGGTCAGGTCACCCCTTGAGCCTGGTTCCTCTCTATGTTTCTTCCAAAAATGTTGCCCCCTTAGGGAGTTCTTTCTAGCCCCTGTGCTTCAACACTTGTTGCTTGCTCTTTGCGTTTTCAGGCTGGGTGTTTTGAAAAAGCACTTTGTGACCACTGTTGATGTAAAAGACCATACAGCGTTTGATACTGATTGATTGTATCTACCCACAACAGTCGAGAAACGGCTTCTGCTGAGGTACGGCAACGCCACTTGGACAAACCACACGTAGAACTGCAGTACACCGCAATACAAGAACCGTTAGTAATACGAATTACATGTTGTTGAGTTTGTTTGTTATGATTATGATTACATTTAATAATTATTATTTCGGACGGCGGTGTATGCCCAGCTAGCATGCGACCAACGTCGGCAGAGTCCGCGGCCCACCAGCGGGCGCCGCCAGCGGCTTGCTGGTGTTCTGCTCACCAGTGGCAGCCTACACTTTTACCCACAGATATTAGATTCTGGGCCGCTGGCTCAGTAATAACTTACTGACGGCCCCCGTCAGGCACGGCTCATATTTAGGCGTAGGCTTCTACATTCAAAATAATGTACTACATAATCTGAATAGAAAAATATCCTAATTTATTACAAAACACTTTTCATTTATCAGTAAGAATTTTTTTTAAATGCAAAAACTGCTTTGATTGTGACAATCAATCCAATATATATATATATATATATATATATATATATATATAAAACCTAAAACCATAATAATGTAATGTTGAAAATATAAATACTAATACAATGTAGCCTACAGTCCTATATACCGTAGCTACATCCATAAATCGTTTCAAAATATGGAGTAGTCAACCAAATATAATTGTTCAATCTATTATACATATATATATGATATTAATAACATATATATATATATATATATATGTTATTAATATATTATTATGTATATTATTATTATATATTATATATATATATATATATATATAACATTTCCCTGTATATATATACAGGGAAATGTGCGGTTTGAGAACCACTTCATTGCGGTATCCCATACCTAACAGTAAACATTCCGAAAATCTGACTACAACATCCTTGTATTCTAACAATACTGCATACAATTATGAAAAACAGTTTAAGGGAACCTTTAAATGGAAAAATACTCAACATTTTGAATCAATACGTTATACATTCCTCTGTTCATTTTGATCTCGTTAGGTGTGGATAACATGCCTAGATTTCTGCGGTAATGGACGGCAGGGCGTGGGTTGTAGCTTATACATTTGTGTTCACGAGCAAAATAAGTCAATTTAGGGTTTCGCTTCAGATCCCGAGTAAAATTATACGTTTGTAATTATATGTACTTCGAGCTCGGGTACCTCAAGTAAATACTTTCAAGTGATGTCCTTGAGTGTAAAATATGTTTTAGTATTTATTAAACATCAGTAACATGTGGAAAACACATGTGGACCGCGGTGTCGACTATCGAGGTGCCGCCCATGAAATGCTGGCGGACCACTCAGTCGGGCCGCCTATGGTATTGTAGCAGGTCCGCCAACAGAGGCCCGAACGCGGCAAGCATTCTTACGGCCTGCCGCCCACAAGCATTGCTAGCTGGGTGGTTGCCTGTCGTAGCACAGCACAATCATTGTTTATTAAAATGTTTATATCAGTTCATTTGGAGCATATTATATATATAATAATGTATATAATAATTACGGCCTTGGTGTACGTCAATATGTAGGCTATGGGTGATTTCTGGACGCTCCTCCCTCACGTGAAAAAAAAGTGTTTTGGGGATTTCTGACATTCCACAGAAAAAACTACGCCAGTGACTACAAAAAATATGCATCACAACTGTGGGTCCGATTGTTGTGTTTTAATCCACACAGAATAAACCACCCTTCGATTTACTCAAATCAACTTTTCAGAAGCAACTCAACATTTTTCTCAACAATGTACTTGGTTACTATCCTTTTTGCCAGTCTAGCGCTGACACCGCTTTTGCTTAAAACTTTCTTTCCGTACTTCTGGAAAGATGCCTTCTACCTCGCTGACTTGGTTCGCATTTTGATGAAGTTTGTTTTACGTAGAAGAAGGAAACCCTTATTCATGGCTTTGGACCGGTTTTTGGAGCAGTCCGTCGCGCATCCGGACAGATCGTTCATCCTTTTCGACAATGAACGCTATTCGTATCTAGACTCGAACAAAAGGAGCAACAAAATAGCCAATGCTTTAATGAGGCACTCCGAGCTGCGAGCGGGGGAAACCGTCGCTTTGTTTATGGGGAACGAGCCTGCCTTTATATTTACCTGGCTGGCCCTGGCCAAACTGGGATGCCCCGTGGCGTTTCTAAACCATAACATTAGATCCAGATCTCTGCTGCACTGTTTTAACTGTTGCAACGCCAAGGTGCTCATAGCAGCCGCAGGTACGGTATCCCAGGCTATAGCATAGGTCTGGGGTATTCAACTCTTACCCTACGAGGGCTGTTACCCGCTGGTTTTCTGTTTTACCTCATTATTGTTTTTCTGAGGTCTAAACAAGTCCCCGAATTGCAATGACAAAATAGAGTGAAACTGGCTTTCAGGGCAGGAGTTGAATAGCCCTTTGTTTTAGGTGTTTGTTTATAGATTTCAGATCATTGCGAAAAAAGTTGGGAAGAAAAGTTGTGACATCGGATGGCTCAAAAAGATTGGCTGACTCAAACAAAAAAGATCGTCTGACTCAAACACTATTAAAACCCAATTGCATTATTCCAGGGCAGCGGTTGAATGTCAAATGCCCTTTTCCCCTTAGAGCTCCAGGAGGCAGTGAGGGAGGTACTCCCGTCCCTCAGGGAGCAGGGGGTGTGTGTGTACCTGATGGCAAAACAGTGTGACACCACTGGCATGGAGGTCTTCTCCGACCGAGTGGAGGAAGCCCCGGACACGCCTCCCGCCCAGTCCCTCCGCTCAGGGGTCACCTTCAAAAGCCCGGCGGTGTACATCTACACATCTGGGACCACCGGTGAGATGCTCCTCCATTCGCCACATAAGTAGTTACACCTCCGTGCTCCTCCCTCACCTCTTGCAGTGGATCCCAACCAGGGGTCCTAGGACCGCACTTGGGCCATTCCACAGGGGGAATGAGAGTGCTCATGACACCAAAGGGTTACTAGTGAAATCAATACGACTATAGGGTTGATGATGACCGTTTGCTAAAATAGAAAACCACCGTAGCTCTCCTCTCTCCTCCCCTTCTCCCTATTCCTGTATGGTCTGTGGTTTCTTTGTTACACCTGTAGGCCACTAACTTGTACTGTCCTCTATCTAGGTCTTCCTAAAGCCGCGGTGGTGAATCAGAACCGTCTGTTGACTGCCCTGGCCGTGTTGGATTCTACTGGCGTCACAACTGGTGATGTCATGTACCTCAACCTGCCTCTCTACCACACCGCCGGCTTCCTAATAGGCCTTATAGGATCCATCGAGACAGGTGAGTTTATATAGTCTCCGTCTAGACAGGTGAGTTTATATAGTCTCCGTCTAGACAGGTGAGTTTATATAGTCTCCGTCTAGACAGGTGAGTTTATATAGTCTCCGTCTAGACAGGTGAGTTTATATAGTCTCCGTCTAGACAGGTGAGTTTATATAGTCTCCGTCTAGACAGGTGAGTTTATATAGTCTCCGTCTAGA
>JACXGK010003372.1:0-17354 GCA_016801125.1 Novumbra hubbsi | reverse complement strand
AGTTTATATAGTCTCCGTCTAGACAGGTACGTTTATATAGTCTCCTTCTGACAGGTGAGTTTATATAGTTTCCGTCTAGATAGGTGAGTTTATATAGTCTCCGTCTAGACAGGTGAGTTTATATAGGTTCCGTTTAGACAGGTGAGTTTATATAGGCTCTGTCAAGACGATTACACACACATTTTCATATTAAAGCTGGTCTGATTTTTCAAATGACCAATTGAGGGGCCAGTGTCAAGCCGTGGAGTCAGACCTGGCCCTTAAACGTCAGAGCGACCAGAGGTACCTTGCTAAATGTAGCTTGGGATAGTGGGTGTTGCAGATAGGCTTTTGTAGTTAGTGCCCTGTACCCACCTACACTGCACGAGTGCCGGACTCACCCACTAACCCCCCAAGCCTATGGGAAGCAAAACAAGAGAGGTCTTTGTGAATATAAACTCTGTAATCTTAACACAGCCAAAGCCACTGGCCACATCCGTCCCAGCAAAGTCCCCCTCTTCCTTCACGGTGGAGCGCTGGTTCAAATGAGTGCACTATGTAGGGTATAGACAGCTTTTTTAGGAGAACTCTATTCTCCTAGCAGGCTTCAGTTCACGCCAGTGCTCTGTTCACACCTCGGAGCAGGGACACGATGAGCCGATTCAACTGTTTTGGTTTGTGTGTTAATGTTTGGTTATGGATTTCGTTGACTGAATTTGCCTAGAGACTTGATTTCACGTGGCGCTGGAGCTTCAGTCCCCTCCCACTTCCCACTTGTGACTTCCTTCACTAAATGTGGAGTTTGCTGTGTAAATTAGTACGTTTATTAAGCCAAGGCACAGAACGATTAGTCATAGTCGTAGAATCAGGCAGAAGGAGTCAAAACACAGGTAGTAATTAATTGGAGAGTATCATCAACAAACGGGAGCAGGCGATAGGTGATAATGTAGTCAGGCAGATAGGAACATGGTCGTAACCAGGTGACACCGCCGGAAACCACTTAATCGCTTGGAACGCAGAAAGCACTGTGCATAGGAGTAGGAGGTGTGTGTTTGATCTAGGGGGTGTGCTGTGTTTGGGTGATCTAGGGAGTGAGTTGCATTCAGGAGAATTTAGGAGTGTGCTGTGTTTAGGTGATCTAGGGAGTCTGCTGTGTTTAGGTGTTCTAGGGAGTGTTCTGTGTTTAGGTGATCTAGGCAGTGTGCAGTGTTTAGGTGATCTAGGGAGTGTGCAGTGTTTAGGTGATCTAGGGAGTGTGCAGTGTTTAGGTGATCTAGGGAGTGTGCTGTGTTTAGGTGTTCTAGGAAGTGTTCTGTGTTTAGGTGATCTAGGGAGTGTGCAGTGTTTAGGTGATCTAGGGAGTGTGCTGTGTTTAGGTGATCTAGGAAGTGTTCTGTGTTTAGGTGATCTAGGGAGTGTGCTGTGTTTAGGTGATCTAGGCAGTGTGCAGTGTTTAGGTGATCTAGGGAGTGTGCAGTGTTTAGGTGATCTAGGGAGTGTGCTGTGTGATCTTGTGGTCCCAGGTAACATCCATACCTAACTATGTGTTGACTGCATTCCTCTTCAATCGTCTTCCAGGGTCCACCATCGTCCTGAGGAGGAAGTTCTCAGCCTCTCAGTTCTGGGACGACTGCAGGAAGTACAACGTGACTGTGATCCAGTACATAGGAGAGATCATGAGGTATCTCTGTAATACACCCAAGGTACTGGACCTAGCGCTTCCTGGTTGTCGGATCGTCTAGACAATGACAGACATTTGTTTAAATTAGACGTTAATCTCTAACACAGCCAATACAAGCCGCCTAACCCCAAGTCAAACTGTTTCCAATGGACATTAATAATTTGACGTTTTTACAACTTTCACCATCATAGAATAAAAGATGACAACATACACAGTTTACTGCAGTTCACAGGTGTATATTAGATTAGAGCTGCTTGAAAACTCTATTTAACATTGCTATAGAGTACAGGCCCGATCTTTATCTGGAAAACTTTAAATAGTTGCAACAAATTATCTGTCTTTAGCCCAGATATATTGAGGGAATACTGTGACTGGTGAAATAGCAAGGCCCCTTGGCAAAGTCTTATCAGCAGGGTAGAACGAAGACACGTTGAATTTAAAAAGGAAAAAACATCAAAACCTACAAACTGTTTAAGTCCAAAAATTGCTTGAAATTATTGCTGGACTGTGTCTCTGAACTCTCTCACTAGGGGAGTGTTTTAGAATGTTACCCTTCCTAACATCGCCAAAGACGTCTTGCTGGCTTGTACAGTAAACTCATGGGCCGTTTGTGGACCTGTCAGTCTGTGGACCTGTCAGTCTGTGGACCTGTCAGTCTGTGGGCCTTTCAGTCTGTGGGCTTGTCAGTCTGTGGGCCTTTCAGTCTGTGGACCTGTCAGTCTGTGGGCCTGTCAGTCTGTGGACCTGTCAGTCTGTGGACCTGTCAGTCTGTGGAACTGTCAGTCTGTGGGCCTGTCAGTCATTTCAAACACGTTTGACAAATGTATGCATTTAATGGACAGGATATGGGGATAGTAAATAGCCCTGGTCTCGTGGGAATTATTCGCATAACTGTTCCCGGGATCATGCTACACTGAGCCATTCGTACCGTACGTGTCACATCTAGTGTTACAGACTACTGCCATTCGGTTGCCACGGTAACCCGAAAGCTCCAATAGTGTTTGCCCGGGAACTGGGTTCAAACTCCATTTGAGACCGTTCACGCGAACGCGCCACTTTTGTGAAATCTTTCAAGGAGGCCGACCCGGTCATCGCCCTGGTTCCCGATTGACACGTCACTTCCTCAAATCTCTGGGCCCGTAGCCGCTGTGGCGGGGGAGGGCTCTGGCCGTGCACCGCCCCAGCTGGGACGATTGGTGGCGGCAGGCAGTGGAATCCAGTGGGTCATCATCACTACGACTTGAACCCGGTTTGTGCCGAGGTGGAAGGGCGGGAACTGCTCCAGTGTTCCCATTCAGACGCCTTATGCCCCCCTATGCCACTCAGATTCCAGGTCTGCACAGCGAGGTGGTCTCACAGCCCGGGGAACGGCTCAAACCTCTGAAATAGAAGCCGACGCCCGAGGTCATCTGCATCCACCTACTGTTATCAGTGTCACTGACCCGGAAATTTCGAAGGTTGCACTTTGTTTTGAATCAAGTTGAACCCCGACGGTGGAGTTTGGCATGTACAGTACTAAGGGGACGGCGTTTGGATCCAGGCACCATGGTGGGGCATCGTTCAATGTGCCTCTTTTTTCTATTTATTTTCGAAGCAAAACCATTGCGGGCAGTTGATGTGACCTTCTGTCATTCATAGGATGCAGACAGCTGTGAGGGTTCTCCATTCATTTCTGGTGAGAGCGGCTCTGGCCTGCATCCCATTGACAGCCCAACTAGCCAGCATCTAAAACGGACCTGAACTGTAACCGTAAACTGTAGGCTATCTTTACCTTATTGGGAAACTGAATAGTGTTTTGCACGTCATCCGCGGGTCCTTTTATTCAGGTTTTATGACTGTCACAGATCGGGGCCCCTGGAGGGCGTGGCGTCGAGAGCAACATAAACATTCTGTGTTTGGCCTGAGCTGAATCTCTCCACGTGCACACAAATCATGTAACCTACAGCCTAGTTGTCTGGAGGATAGGCTTGATCCACAGCCTAGTGGCCTGGAGGATAGGCTTGATCCACAGCCTAGTTGTCTGGAGGATAGGCTTGATCCACAGCCTAGTGGCCAGGAGGATAGGCTTGATCCACAGCCTAGTGGCCTGGAGGATAGGCTTGATCCACAGACTAGTGGCCTGGAGGACAGGCTTGATCCACAGCCTAGTGGCCTGGAGGATAGGCTTGATCCACAGTCTAGTGGTCTGGAGGATAGGCTTGATCCACAGTCTAGTGGCCTGGAGGATAGGCTTGATCCACAGTCTAGTGGTCTAAGGCTTTCCTCACTTTATGAATCATCCACTGAATGAAGGATACCATGCCTAAAATTATATAAGAAGGGTTTTTATCCAGTTGTGGAGAAATGTCCATGCCAGTATTCTACAAATGTGCTTTTCCTCACCAATATAACACACTAAACTATGACAGAGTAAACTATAACAGACTAAACTATAACAGACAAAAAAACAGTGCGTAATTACTTTTTCACATCTATTTAAATGTAATAAATTCAACTGAATTCTGCTCTTTGTAAGTATGCTGAGGCTGTTGAAAATGTGACAAAACACAATGTTCATAGAATTTATAAATCTGTCCAAGGTTTTATTAGTAAAATGTTTCCACTCTGTTTTAATGATAGAGAGACAATGACAGAGATCACTGTGTGAGACTGGCCATTGGGAACGGTGTAAGAGCTGAGATATGGAAGGAATTTCTGGACCGATTTGGGAACATCCAAGTGAGGGAGTTTTATGCATCTACCGAGGGAAATGTGGGTTTTGTCAACTACACCGGGAAGATCGGAGCCATTGGACGAGTTAACTACCTACACCAGGTAAGGACTAACCCCCAGAATTCCTAAAACACCTCAGATTACAGGACTGATCTAGGGTCAGATCCCTCCTGGTGTTATAATCTGATTAATTATGATCTCAATGACCACCATCAATAAACAGCCTGAGAAACTGCTTCTTTGGAACCAGTGGTGAATAAGTGGTCTAAGGAACTCTTCAGAGCGAGGGTACTAAACTCTCACCCTACCAGGTCCGCAGCTTGATTCTGTTTAGCCTGATCATTAACAGCATCCACGTGGTGACCCAGGTCTAAATAAATTCTAGAGGGTTGCAATGAAAACAAACTGGACCTGGCTTAGAGGTCCAGAGGTGACTTTGACGGCTGTAGAGGTTTGGTGTGTATTAAATGTAATTACATATTTTACTCCGTAATCTAGCTACTTGAGCTCTTTGAAGATTGTGACGTCTGGTGTATGAAAAGAACCGGATCAAGGCGCAGGTGTGGTGAACAAGGTTCGATTTATTGGCGAACCTAAATAATAAGCCTAAACAGGCTGGAATGAGAAAGGCGTGCGCGCAGGCACGAACAAGGCACGTAGGCTACACGCAACAGCGACAATAACACACACGGAGACAAGACTAACAGGGGTTTAAATACCCAGCTAACTGGGTGCAGCTGAAGGGAATCAGGGAAGGGTGCCTTCACAGGACATGGGAAACAGGACAAACACATACGATGGTGCTAGAAGGCCGGCGACGTCGAACGCCGGAGAGTCACGCGCCCGGAGGCGGACCCACCACCAGGAGGCGACGTGACAAAGATTGTGTTAACACTTGGTGAAATGTGCCATTACGTACAATGTATATTTATCCACAGGTCAGAAAGTGAAGTGCTTTTCTTGACATTTGACCAGGTTTGGAGTTTGGATGTTACGCGAACTGTTATTAATCCCAAACCTGCCATTAAGTGATGTTTTGCTCCAATCTTGTCTACAGAAGCTGTTTCCCTATGTTCTGATTAAATACAACACAGAGAAAGAGGAGCCAATCAGAGACGCCAGTGGGCTGTGTGTTGTAGCTCCTAGAGGTGAGATGCTTTTTGCAGGTGTGTTAGTGCTGGGCTGGAAAAAAAGCCTAGCTCTCTATGATAGGAGTTTGTGGGTCTAGCTGTATGGTTTAATCGTCACTAATTGGCGTTCATTTGCTGTTTATTAATTGCCAGGAAAGTTAAGGTGGACTTCATGTTTTTACACTTACAATCTGAAAGTAAAATATGTTTTTATATAATGCTGTTTATGTATGTCTTCTTCTGTAGGTGAGACAGGATTGTTGGTGTCGAAGATTACAGACATTGCTCCTTTTGTAGGATACGCTAAAAACAGCCAGCAAACAGAGAAGAAGAAACTGAGAGACGTGCTTCAAAAAGGAGACCTGTACTTTAACAGTGGAGACCTGCTGAAGATCGACCACGACAATTTCATTTACTTTCAGGATAGAGTCGGAGATACCTTCAGGTACACATTCGTTAGTAGAGCTTGGCTTCGTACTAACATTGGCTTTCCATGGGCTGTCTTGCCTTTTTATCACCCGCAACTGAGACAAAAATAGGTTAGTTCAAATGACATACGGTTAGGATGATCTGTGGCCGGATCCCTCTCTGTGGCCGGAACCCTCTCTGTGGCCGGATCCCTCTCTGTGGCCGGAACCCTCTCTGTGGCCGGAACCCTCTCTGTGGCCGGAACCCTCTCTGTGGCCGGAACCCTCTCTGTGGCCGGATCCCTCTCTGTGGCCGGAACCCTCTCTGTGGCCGGATCCCTCTCTGTGGCCGGAACCCTCTCTGTGGCCGGATCCCTCTCTGTGGCCAGAACCCTCTCTGTGGCCGGATCCCTCTCTGTGGCCGGAACCCTCTCTGTGGCTAGATCCCTTTCTGTGGCTGGAACCCTCTCAATTTTGCTCTCTAAAACATAGAGAGCAAAATTGCATGACAAGGGCAGTTGCAATTACCTGATCACGATTTATTTCGAGTCAGATCGCAATTATTTTAGTGTGTGTCTGTTTGGTGTGTGTCTGTATGGTGTGTGTCTGTTTGGTGTGTGTCTGTATGGTGTGTGTCTGTTTGGTGTGTGTCTGTTTGATGTGTGTCTGTTTGGTGTGTGTCTGTATGGTGTGTGTCTGTTTGGTGTGTGTCTGTATGTTGTGTGTCTGTTTGGTGTGTGTCTGTTTGGTGTGTGTCTGTTTGGTGTGTGTCTGTATGGTGTGTGTCTGGATGGTGTGTGTCTGTTTGGTGTGTGTCTGTATGGTGTGTGTCTGTTTGGTGTGTGTCTGTTTGGTGTGTGTCTGTTTGGTGTGTGTCATACATAGCGTGCAGTATATCCGTTGTATTCATCCCTGCAGGTGGAAAGGGGAGAACGTGGCCACAACGGAAGTGACGGACATCCTCACCCTGATGGACCAAGTCCAAGAGGCAAATGTTTACGGCGTTCAAGTACCAGGTAACTGTGCATTAACTGTGACCTAACTATGCCTTAACTGTGACCTGACTGTGCCTTAACTGTGACCTGACTGTGCCTTAACTGTGACCTAACTGTGCCTTAACTGTGACCTAACTGTGCCTTGAATGAATGTGTGCATTATCTGAGAAGAAATTGTATGTCATTATGTATTGTATATCATTGTTTATCGTATTACATTAGATTGGGATTGTTTGACCTTGACTTGGTTTCCGTTTTTTTCTGAACTTGTGAAGTCTATTTAGGAGCATGTGCTTTGAAATCTGTAAATTGTGGTAGACTTGTTACCATAGACAACCAGGCCACCTGCAGTGTTACGCTTGTTCAGTGTTTTTTACTAGTAATGAGATAGAGATGCTCTGATAAAACTGTTCTTCACAGGTAATTGATAGAAGATTAGTAGGTGAATTTGAAGTAATTGGCCCTTTGTCCGTCCCTGGCGACATGTGACCAGTAGGTTGCTGATGATAATAATTGCTGAGTACTCACCAGACCCTCGTATCAACGCCGACGAAAAGGCATAGTGAAGCAATGGCTACAGGTTACGCTGAGAGACTCTTCAATCACACGTCCAAAAATGTGCTGCGTTCTGTTTCCAAGGCAACGAGGGCAGGGTTGGAATGGCTGCCATCACGGTGAGGGAGGGATTTCAGTTTGACGGCAAGAAAACGTTTAGCCACGTAGCCGGATACCTGCCTGCCTACGCAAGGCCACGCTTCATACGCATACAGGTACGCTGAGGTCGTTCGGCATGTCGTTAAGTTCAAATGACTGTGTGTGACTTTGTGTGTGTGTCTTTCAGTCTGTGTGTCTGTCTGTGTGTGTGTGTGTGTGTGTGTCTGTCTGTCTGTGTGTATGTGTGTCTGTCTGTGTGTGTGTCTGTGTGTGTGTGTGTCTGTCTGTGTGTCTGTGTGTGCGCCTACATGCCCCCACTGATCATTTTCTGGCCGTCCTCTACCCCCAGAATGCGGTGGAGGTGACGGGCACCTTTAAGCAGATGAAGGTGAAGCTGGTGGAGGAAGGTTTCGACCCGGCCTGCATCACAGACCCACTCTACATACTTCAGGACACAGAGCAGTGCTACACAGCGCTGACGGGGCAGGTCCACAGCTCCATAGTGTCGGGCAACTTCAAACTGTGACCTGACCGATATGCGGCTCCTGTGGTCCACAACACGCAGAGGAATGAAAGAAGCCACTGTTGTTGTATTCCCACAGCAACAAACACTGCCATATAATAAACAGGCACCTCATGTATGTACGGCATCTCTGGTTCGCGGGGGACAGAAAGGCATCGGGAAAACTGATCCTAGATCAGCACTGTTTACTGAGGCTGTGTTCTCACAAGATGTGACATTGTGATATTTAGACTTTTGTGGGAAACACTTTCATGCATACTTGATCATATTTAGATGTTCTTACAATGGGTAGGGTTAGGGTAGGGTTAGGGTAGGGTTACGGAACTTCACAGAAAATGGGCTGGGACTCCATTAGGGTGCCAGGGTGGGGAGAGGAAGGAGGATGGCCTCCTGTGGGGGTGAGATGGCCATTAGACCAGTGGTGGCCAAGTCGGGACATACCTCTCGCTTTGTTACCACAGAGGTTGGATGTTTTTTTAATGTGTGTATGTGTCCTGGTTTGGGTGCCTTCATCATTCCCCTTCAAGGATGGTCAAACAAGGTCCTCATGAGGAAACATTTTATTTTTGGATGAGCGGTTTGGTTCCTGGGTAATAGTTACCATTGGGTTTAGGGTTTCAATCTATTTGACTAACTCGTTGCTGCACATGTTATTAAAATCTTCAATGTGCAATGGTCTGTCTTGGGTTTTATAATAAAATCTCTAAACTTGTCAACAAACAGCCTGTTTGAGGCTATTTCATGAATTTTTCCATTTGGTTGTTTATATATGTAGCTATCTAGAAAATACTAACTAATAACCATGTAAGCTATAGCTAATAAGGAAGCTGGCTATACCAGCCATTCAGACATGTGCTTTTATTAACAATCTGGCTAGCTAAAGACAACTCCTTTTAATCACATCAACTTGTGTTGTGCTATTAATGTTTTGTACATTTCTCACATTGTTTAAAACTTTTGTCGATTTACAACTGATGCTTAATTCAGTATTATATGCCAAGCATCCTTGATGAGTATTAATAAAATTTTGGTCACGGAAGATTTGAATTCTAATTTCAAATTCGGTGTTGAGAGATTTCATTATTGTCCTGCAAATCTGAAACTTGTTCCAAAAGGTTCTGCGATCTGCACTTATCAACACATTTTTAGGGAAATGGAAATCAATATTACTGGATCAAAATAGGGCGTCTAGGACCAGAATATTCAGGACCGTGGAGAGCACACTTGGAGAGGAACATGGGCGGTCCTGGGAGGGAGAGCCGAAAGCCAAGGGGCAAGGCGGCCCCACCTCCACAACTCATGGGGTATAATTCTGGTGGTGTCCGCACAGGAGAAAGGAGTAACTGATGAGGAGTAACTCTGGGTGTCCATGTGTTCTCTTCATAAGCGATGGAGAAATTCAGAGGTGATTGTCCTTCAGCCAGGTTCTCCCGTCTCAGCCTGAGAAACTCTAAAGCTGTTAAGAGTGGTCAGGCGTTGCTAAACCAACGCCCTTTTGCCTGGTTATTTAGTTTTGCAGGACAGCTTGTAAGGGTTACCTAGGTCAGTTGGCCAGCTTCAAAAAGTGTTCACATGGGGTGAACCTTACCTCACGTAACGAAATCGGGTGCCATAATAGTTACGTTTTCCAATGAAACCAGGTTGTGTAAGCCTGTACTACACTTACAAGTATGATATGTTGGCAAATCATGCTGCATCTCTTCAATGTGGTATGACCAGTTGCTGATTGAGTAGAACAAAGGTAAAGATACAATTTGAAGCCCAAAGCTCTACATTACCGGTGACGGACTGAATTAGTCTAAATAAAATCAGCTAACTCAAAGCTAACTGAGATGATGATTAAGCGTGATTTCAGTATTTGAGATTTCAGCGCATCACGGTAGCGAAAACTGCATGTAAAAACAATTCAAACAATAAAAAACTACACATATCTGATGTGAAGGCAAAAAAATGCATTTTAAAATAGGTTACATCTTACCTGACCTAATTATTAGATCGCCTGCTGTTATTTCACTGACCTCACCCTCATGAAAACAAGCACGTAACACAAAGACTTGATCGCCACATGGTTTATCCATTCTGCAGTGCAGATTGACACACCATTGTTTGTGAAGAGGTTTCGCGTATATCAGCAAGTATTTGTTGTTTGAACCAAAACAAGGAAGCACACAAATGAACAGCTCCTTTAACCCAAGCGATTCAGTTCCCAACATTTACCAACACTTTTCAAATTTCTGTTTTCGATGCGCATACCGCATGCGCGTACCGATTAATCTAGAAAATTACAGGGAAATACAATGTATGTAAACTTTATTAAAAACACATGACAGGATAACACACTGCGCTCTGTCGATGCAAACCTCAACGTTCTCAGAAACAAGCATAGGTCGCTCATCACTGATGGACTGATGGACGAAAATCGTAGATATATAGTCAAACATTAAAATAAAATATCGTTTTCCTTATTGTCAAATCCTTCCTAAGCAATAGGCTGACGTGGATCCCACGCCTACCATGTACAAAGGTCATGAGGTGGACTGGGAAGTTTAAATAATCCGTTGTTTTCAGAAAAAAAAACTCGGTCGAGGAAAAACCTTTACATTGCATTTACAAGGATTCATCCGTGACTATGTACACGTTTTTATACACTATACTAGCCGGATTGGCTATACTACCACTCTTTCTTTACCTCAGAAATCCGTACTTCGTGCAGGACCTGCGCTACACAATAACCTGTTTATCCATCGGGTTACGATTAGAACGCATCAAGAGGAGCAAACCGTTGTATACGATGCTGGACTGTTTCCTCGATAAGGTGAAAAAACACCCCGACAAACAATTCATCGTGTTCGAGGAAAGTAGCTACACGTACCGGGACGTAGACCTACGGAGCAACAAGCTCGCCCGGGTGCTCGCGCAGCACGGCAGCTTGGAAGAAGGCGACACGGTCGCACTCCTGATGGGCAACGAGCCTGCGTACGTGTTCGTCTGGCTCGCCCTGGCTAAGTTGGGGTGTGCAGTGGCTCTCCTCAACTACAACATCAGGTCCAAGTCCCTAATGCAGTGTTTCTCCTGCTCAGGGGCTAGAGTTCTCCTGACTGCATCGGGTATGTCTACATTTAAGTGTTATGGAGTTAAATCATAACAGACACTCACATACTCCTCTTGTTGAAATGTTGCCCTTTAATGATTTTATTTTCACTTAATAATAAACAGTGTATGCATATGACCATTAAAACTTCTCCTTTCCCCTTTTCCGTCCCTTTCTCCCCCTGCCACCTCCCTGTTTCTTACTGTCCCTCCTTCTTGCTCCATTTCCTTCTCCCCCTACCTTCCTCTCTATCTCGCTCTACCTGTTTCTCCATCCTGCCCAGAGTTTCGGGGAGCGGTGGAGGAGGTGCTCCCTGCCTTGAGGGAGCAGAGTGTGAGTGTGTTTGTGCTGGGTCGGGGGGAGGAGCGGGAGGAGGGGGGTGAGGAGGGGGTGATGACACTGACTAGCGGCAGGATACAACAGGCCTCAGATCAGCCCCTGGACCCACAGCGGAGGTCGAAGGCCACCTTGAAGAGCCCCACCCTTTACATCTACACCTCCGGAACTACAGGTAAGGACTACACCCCAGCAGACTAGTCATAGCCCCTAGTACCAACCCTAATCCTAACCCTAATCCTAGCCCTAACCCTAGCCCTAAACCAGGCCACTATCTATAATAAACATGGTAATACACGTTGACACCCACACACACTAATCACAGCCCCAACCATGTTGTTAACGGTAGCACCAAAGCTT
Source organism: Novumbra hubbsi (assembly GCA_016801125.1). Lineage (NCBI taxonomy): Eukaryota > Metazoa > Chordata > Actinopteri > Esociformes > Umbridae > Novumbra > Novumbra hubbsi. Next base: position 5,486 of record JACXGK010003372.1, on the reverse strand, counting down.
GCCCTTCATCAACACCACATGCCGTTACATTCCAATGCAATACAGAGATAGGATGAGTTCACAGCTGGTGTGGTTTACGGGGTCCCGTGTTTGCTCAGTTAGAGCAAGGCACTTACAACGCTGTGACTGTGGGTTCAATTCCCACAGTTAGTTTAGTTTGATAAGTGTATGCCCTCGCTTCTTTAATAAGATTGGAGTGTCCACTGAATTACTTAAATGCAGTAGTAGCCTGTTGGGTTTGGTTCCAGCACAGCCTCTTCACCTCATGGTCCCAGGCCACCTGTCTGTCTGTGTCTCAGGGTCACGGGCCACCTGTCTGTCTGTGTCTCAGGGTCACGGGCCACCTGTCTGTCTGTGTCTCAGGGTCACGAGCCACCTGTCTGTCTGCGTCTCAGGGTCACGGGCCACCTGTCTGTCTGCGTCTCAGGGTCACGGGCCACCTGTCTGTCTGCGTCTCAGGGTCACAGGCCACCTGTCTGTCTGAGCCCTTCCACTTCCTGTCCCCAGGTCTGCCAAAGGCTGCGGTGATCAACCACGAGAGACTGACCATGGCCGCCTTCATGCAGGCCCTCGCTGGCGTGACCCACGAGGACGTGGTCTACATCTATCTGCCCCTCTACCACACCGCCGGCTTCGTGATGGGCCTGGCCGGGGCCATTGAGAGAGGTACCGTTCTGCCGTCCGGTGGCAAGGGGCCGGGGCTTGACGTGAGCCCCTACTAGTCTTAGGGAATCCTGGTGGAATCTTGCAACGTTTACTGTTGAAGGTTTAACAGTCGGTTGGTAACGACATGGTGAGGTCACTTCAGTTAACAGAGTAAGAGATACTTTATTGAAAGAGCGTAAGGCAGGCTGGGAACTTCTGGGTAATAGAGAGATAGATAGAGAGATAAACACTCTTGTGGCCTTCTTCCTTGAAGGCTCAATTGAACAGAATAGGAACATAAGATTTTAAAATATGAGCATTGCTGGAAAGTAATCAGTCATCTGACCAGTCATGCAAGAATTGAGTTAATCGCTGTTAATTGACCCTTTCTAAGTCTCTTGTTTAAAGGGATAGTTTGGTCTAATATCATGTCTGTGCTGGTTGCAGATGTTCAATTTTATATTTGGACTAACCTAATGATGCTAACTCAGAACTAGGAGAGACTTGAGTTAGCATCATTAGAACAGGAAATTGACCTTTGCGACAACTGGTAAGGAGAATTTCATCCAAACAGGATTTTATATGGAACGTTCTCTTTAAGTATTCCCATTCATAGTGCATTACATTGGTTATTGAACAGGGCCTATTGGGAACTAGAGTTAGTCACATGGTCAGTACAAGTCAAGATCATGACCACCGTTGGCCCTGTTTCCTTCCAGGCAACACCATCGTCCTGAGGAGGAAGTTCTCAGCCTCTCAGTTCTGGGACGACTGCAGGAAGTACAACGTGACTGTGATCCAGTACATAGGAGAGATCATGAGGTACCTCTGTAATACACCCAAGGTACTGGACCTAGCGCTTCCTGGTTGTCGGATCGTCTAGAGGACGAAGGAGCAGAATTAACCCTTCTCCCCTCCGCTCCTCAGAAAGGTAATGACCGCCAGCACAAGGTTCGCCTGGCCCTGGGTAACGGGATCCGCGGAGACACCTGGTCAGAGTTCTTGGAGCGTTTCGGCAAAATCCGTATCTGTGAATGTTACGGAGCCACAGAGGGAAACATAGGATTTCTCAACTACATTGGGAAAATTGGAGCGATCGGCAGAGAGAACTTCCTTCACCAAGTGAGTATACTGCTATTACTACAACTATTGCCACTGCATATCTGATGGATGTGCCCCAAATAATGCCTTAATAACGTGCACTACTTTGACCAAGGTGAATAAGGGCCCATTTTTCCATTGGAATATTAAGGAGCCATTTTGGCATTGGATGGGCTATATATTTGCTTGTGGACAATATGCACAATAGCACCGTGTACAATAACTGTCGTATTCGGGTACAGTGTTAAATACTCTCATCTGCAGATGTTCCCATCTGTTCCGTTGCACAAAACCACAATTAGTCAAGCTCCAGACAGTCCACACTCGTGTCCCTGACTATGGATAATTCTGAGGCTAGACAATAAAGATGTGTTTATTGCAACAGAAACATTTACTGCTATAAGCATTTTAAAATAGTCAAATGTGTCAATGAACTTCAACCCTATTGCAGTTTGGTTTAACTGAAATCTCATGACGGTTCATACAGGTGAGGAATTGAACAAGTCTAGTCATGCATTTTATCTCTGGAATTAATGAAACGCATGGAACAGCTGGGGCTCCCAGAGGAAAGAGTTGAATATATATTACAGAAATACTAATGACGCTAAGCATGTTGTTTCTTGTTTCCTGTGTAGGCAGGCTTCCACTATGCCCTGATTCAATATGACACAGAGAGAGAGGAACCTGTCCGAGACTCCAGAGGTTTCTGTGTGAAAGTTCCGAGAGGTGAGAACACTCATTCAAACACGCAAACACAAAAACACGCATACAAACATTTATGTGTTATTCTGCTCCTCAGGTGAAACTGGTCTATTAGTGTCTAAGATTAGCTCACGAGCACCGTTCAGCGGCTACGCTAGGAGTCCACAGCAGACCGACAGGAAGAAGCTGAAGGACGTGTTTGCGAAGGGCGACCAGTACTTCAACAGCGGTGACCTGCTGCGGATCGACGATGAGGGTTTCGTTTACTTCATGGACCGCATTGGAGACACCTTCAGGTTTGGGCCCGTGCACCAGAAGTGTCTGAGGAGTGTCTGAGGAGTGTCTGAGGAGTGTCTGAGGAGTGTCTGAGGAGCGCTGATCCGGGTTCAGTTCAGCTTTTAATTTGTCTGGCATTTCCTCATGCCTACTAAGAGGCAACGCCGGTTCATTCGATTGGTTGATTGATTCACCTTCCACAGGTGGAAGGGAGAAAATGTGGCGACCACAGAGGTTTCTGATCACCTGTTAATGGTGGAAAGCATCGAAGAGGCCAATGTCTACGGCGTCAAAGTTCCAGGTGAGGACATGATAACAGTGCTTACATTAGGCAGGTGCTTACATTAGGCACGTCTCTCTTCGTGAATGAAAATATATTCGTGATTATTTGTTTCGTATGAATGAATGAAGTGTGAGTGTGCGTGCGTGCATAAAAATATAACACATTCACATCCATGAGCCCAGAGTTTCACATTATTATGTGTTTATTAGCCCAGAGTTTTATGTCATTATGTGTTTATTATTCCTGAGTTTTATTTAGTTGTGTGTTTATTAGTCCTGAGTTTCATGTAATTGTGTTTTTATTAGAGTTTCACTTCATTCCCATTTAATGAGCCTCCAGTTTCATCTCCATGTTGGTTTGGACCAGAACATGACGGGGGTGGGGGTGTAATTCTGACCCAGCATCAATGTTTTCTAGCTGTCTCGCTGATTCTGCTTTGTGAAACACAGGACATGAAGGGAGGATTGGAATGGCAGCACTCAAACTAAAGGACAATGTGGAGTTTGACAGCAAAGCCACGTATGAACATGTCAAGACCTCCTTGCCCAGTTACGCTAGGCCACGCTTCGTTCGCATACAGGTGACTCCGGGGATTCCTCCGTTTGTTATCTGGTTGTACACGGTCTCTTCAGCCGTATAATCAAAGTATAATATGAAGCTGTTCTGTGTTTAAATTGGCATTTCCATATGAACTTTAAACCAATGCATCGGTTTTCCTGTCTTTTGGATGGAAAATTACAGAATTCTCTGGATGTGACTGGAACATTCAAGCAGATGAAGGTGAAGCTTGCCAATGAGGGATTCAACCCGTCAGTGATAAGAGATCAGTTGTTTTACCTGGAGGACAACGAGGGCTACATCCCCATGACACATGAGATGTACTGCTCCATCACGGATGGAAAGCTACGACTGTAGATAGATTCGGACTGTTTATGGTGTTGCGTTATTCATGTGATTACAATGTGATTGTGGCACTAAACAATGAAAAGTACAAGAAACAGTTCTGTTTAAGATTATTATTATTTTTAAATCAATACACAATATTTGATAAATCATATTCTATTGTATAATAATTACAAAATAAGATGAGTAGAAATCACAATATAAATCATTGTATATGAAAGAACAAACGGGGCCAGTCCATGTCTATTCTTTGAATGCAGTCTTAAGGAGGTCTTGGTCTGAGTTGATATTGGCTATTGATTTACTGTATCAGTAAGTATAAATTCCATTTTGAATTCAGTAGAGAAACATGGTTTACTTAAAATAAAATAACAGTTTGGTTAAATGCATATCCAGGCCTGGACTCAATACAATGACAGATGGGATGAGTCTTTCAAAGGCGCTGTTCCCGAGTTCAAAGACCTCATTCTCCCCGTTGCGTAATGAAGGGTCAGATGGAGTGTTGTTGATAAAGAGCAGTCGTATTACAATACAGTCTTGGAATTGGACATAACCAGGTCTTCTGTGTGATGTTGTGACCTCGCTCGGTGCTCCGTACTTCGCCTTGAGCTGTGTAAGCGTGATACCAGAAACGTGTTAACCGGTAACATCACACGCTCACACCGACGGTGACGGAACCTTGGCCTCTTGACTGGGATGGTTGGCGACCTTCAAACTTGCCACGAACGGGCCGGACTGGTTAATCATTGTTCACCTCGGAGATATTGACTGACTCTTCCACAGCAACACGTACGTGGGGAGTGTGAATCCGATACCAATGTCCCTGGACAAAACGCACAGACCTGAAGCACGACAGACGTGAATATGAAGACAATGAGCGACACCATGTTGTCATATTTTAAAGATCATATTTGATCTTCCGCACAAGTCTTCCTCCTCATCATCACCCCCCCCTCTCTTCTCTCGCTCCAACACCATCCTTCCCTCTCTTCTCTCGCTCCAACACCATCCTTCCCTCTCTTCTCTCGCTCCAACACCATCCTTCACTCTCCCACTCTTCTGTTGCTCAACACCATCCTTCCCTCTCTTCTCTTGCTTCAACACCATCCTTTACTCTCCCACTCTTTCACCCTATCCCTCCCCCCCTCCATTTTCTTTCCCTCCCTCCACTCTTTTCTCACGGCACATATCTTTTCTCCCCTTAACAGACAGGCTATTGAGCCATTGATTTCATTTACATTCAAGGAAACAAGGCTGCAATTGATGATTGACAGACAGACTTACCGTGTGAGGCAGAGACAGACTAATATCTATTTACAGACCGAAAGACATCCACTTACTAATGGACAGACTGAAATCTATTCACTGACTGATGACATCCACTTACTAAACCGAAAGACTGATAACATCCACATCCATCCTGCTGCCGACAATCCGCCTCGTGGTCTCTCCCCGAGGCCCCCCGTGGTATCTCCCCGAGGCCCCCCGTGGTATCTCCCCAAGACCCCCGTGGTATCTCCCAGAGGCCCCCCGTGGTATCTCCCCAAGACCCCCGTGGTATCTCCCAGAGGCCCCC